>OX377622.1:131583265-131655627 GCA_947397865.1 Polietes domitor
AATAAAATAAATAAAATAAATAAAATAAATAAAATAAATAAAATAAATAAAATAAATAAAATAAATAAATTAAATAAATTAAATAAATTAAATAAATTAAATAAATTAAATAAAATAAATAAAATAAATAAAATAAATAAAATAAATAAAATAAATAAAATAAATAAAATAAATAAAATAAATAAAATAAATAAAATAAATAAAATAAATAAAATAAATAAAATAAATAAATTAAATAAATTAAATAAAATAAATAAAATAAATAAAATAAATAAAATAAATAAAATAAATAAAATAAATAAAATAAATAAAATAAATAAAATAAATAAAATAAATAAAATAAATAAAATAAATAAAATAAATAAATAAAATAAATAAAATAAATAAAATAAATAAAATAAATAAAATAAATAAAATAAATAAAATAAATAAAATAAATAAAATAAATAAAATAAATAAAATAAATAAAATAAATAAAATAAATAAAATAAATAAAATAAATAAAATAAATAAAATAAATAAAATAAATAAAATAAATAAAATAAATAAAATAAATAAAATAAATAAAATAAATAAAATAAATAAAATAAATAAAATAAATAAAATAAATAAAATAAATAAAATAAATAAAATAAATAAAATAAATAAAATAAATAAAATAAATAAAATAAATAAAATAAATAAAATAAATAAAATAAATAAAATAAATAAAATAAATAAAATAAATAAAATAAATAAAATAAATAAAATAAATAAAATAAATAAAATAAATAAAATAAATAAAATAAATAAAATAAATAAAATAAATAAAATAAATAAAATAAATAAAATAAATAAAATAAATAAAATAAATAAAATAAATAAAATAAATAAAATAAATAAAATAAATAAATAAAATAAATAAAATAAATAAAATAAATAAAATAAATAAAATAAATAAAATAAATAAAATAAATAAAATAAATAAAATAAATAAAATAAATAAAATAAATAAAATAAATAAAATAAATAAAATAAATAAAATAAATAAAATAAATAAAATAAATAAAATAAATAAAATAAATAAAATAAATAAAATAAATAAAATAAATAAAATAAATAAAATAAATAAAATAAATAAAATAAATAAAATAAATAAAATAAATAAAATAAATAAAATAAATAAAATAAATAAAATAAATAAAATAAATAAAATAAATAAAATAAATAAAATAAATAAAATAAATAAAATAAATAAAATAAATAAAAAAAAATAAAATAAATAAAATAAATAAAATAAATAAAATAAATAAAATAAATAAAATAAATAAAATAAATAAAATAAATAAAATAAATAAAATAAATAAAATAAATAAAATAAATAAAATAAATAAAATAAATAAAATAAATAAAATAAATAAAATAAATAAAATAAATAAAATAAATAAAATAAATAAAATAAATAAAATAAATATAATAAATAAAATAAATAAAATTAATATAATAAATACAATAAATAAAAATTTACTTGATAAATATAACTTTACTTGATAAAACTTTACTTGATAAAATCGCGTTCATTTTAAATCATTCTAGGGTTCACTTTTTTCTGAGTGGTTGACTTCCTAATAGACCCCAAACAAATGTCTCCGATTTGACTTCTTGCCGTCTAGAATCCAAATAATTCACTTTTTTCGGGTCGGTTTTTGCACTGTACTGTATTATATTTGAAGAAATCCAATCAACATTAATTGGAAATATTCAAACACAATTATTTGAGTTGATTTTGTCTAAACTTGATAAAATGCCCTTTCGTGGAAAAAAATCCCTGGGGAGAAATTGTTGGCTTCAAATTGCAATCGTAATTTTTTTCTGACTTTTCTTCGAATTGACAACGTTATTTCTGGTCCAATGCAAATAAGTGTAAACTATTCCCGTTTTATATTCATATTATGTACTCCATGGAATAGAAACTCCATATTAATAATTTCCCCTTTTATACGCGATAAGGTTTTTCTTTCCACGCAAAAAATTGTGTATTTTTCAAAATAGAAATTGTTTGTCTTTTTTAGTTATCCATGGAGATTGGATACCACTTATGGAACATTTCCTGAAGTTGGTCGAATCCACATTCATATCGCAAACTAACAACACGTTCCTTTAAGATCCATCAAGCTGGTGGAAGGAGAAATTTTCACTCATATTGTTGATCTGTCATTTCGATTATCAATTGCAAATCTCATCAGTTTGATGGCAATTTCCCAATCGCTCTTGGTTTCGCATTTTAATTAAAATCTATCCACGATATCCTATCAAAATTTCTGACTTCATTATGGATAACAATCGAGACATTATCACCCGTTGTTTTTTTGCCCAATGTCCTTTTGCCCCGTTCGTTTTAGTTGAACACCATTAAGCGCCCACTTAAATCAAACTAAAACCATTCCTCAGCAAACAACGGGACGACTGAGTGGATGCAAGGTAGACGGCCATGGAAACGGCGAAAGGAAACAAAGAACCCATAAAGGACTTCCAAAGCGGAAATTGAGGACATTGCAATTGCTTTTTATGATTCATGAAGAGCCAGAGCAAAACAACAACGCGCGCAAAAAGTAAATAGAAAAAGCGCCATGAACAATGAATGGCGCAAAAAAGAAAAAACTACGAAAAAAGTGAATGATGAAAATGGAAAAATCCGATTTAATAATGTTATTGAAAGTGAGCGCGTTATTATGACACATTTTCTCGTTGATAAGGTTATACGGAAAGGTAATTTGAAGTAATTGATGAATGTAGAGGTAGAAAAGAAAGGGAGAGAGCAAAAAAATCACGATATTCAATTTCAGATAAACTGGTGAAAGGCAGTGTGTCAGTAGCAGCAAGGAAAGGCACAGTGTTATGGGTAGGTTTGAAGGGGTTGGTGTTGATGTTGGCGTGGGAAATGACCCAAAGGAAAATTTTAAAACAGAGAAAGGTTGTATTTATGGAAGTTTATTCATTTTGAAGGCTGATAAGAAACAGTGCTTGGACATCGATTTTTATTGGAATTAATTCTTCAACTTCTGTTCCGTTTGACGTAGCTCCACAAAATTTCAAAAAAAAGTGCTTTCGAGGCCAAAAACAAGGGTTGGAAATAATTCTGTAAGTTATGTTCCATTTAACGTAGGTCCATACAATTTAACACTGCCATATACAAGTTGCTTTCGAAACCAAAACAAAATTTTTTAATTTAATTTGGATAAGATGAGATTTATGAGAAAGTGAGAGCAATAAACAAAATAATATAATTCTTTAACCCCATCCAATTAAAGTCAATAAAAAACTTCCACATTTTCCCCGATCTTGATTTAGTATTTTTAAAGCATATAATTAATATAAAAGTGCCCAGGCTATAAATTATGGAAATTTGGTTTTCTAAAATCGAAAACGATATTAAAATTTTTTTTTAGTTTTTTACTAAAATTCCAATTTTTGACTTTAGATATTTTTTATATTTTTTTTTGTTAAAAAAAATCTATAAAAAAATAGAAAGGAAATCTGAAAAAATTACTTTATTTTATTTTTAATGGCTAAAATACTAACGCAAAATACAATGTTTATATGTAAAAAATCTATGGATAAATGTAGAAGTTATGATACTCTTTGTAGACGCAAAAGAATTTTTAAAAAATCATATTTTTTTAAATTTTTGTTTAAATGGCGCGAAAATCCCCTTAAAAATTAGATAACAGAATATTTTATTTCAATTTGAAATATTTGGCGTCTTAGCGAAGAAAGAATATTTTTTTCACAAAAAACTCATTTTTTTTTCAAAAATTTTTTGAGGCTGTTTGTAAATCACTGTTTCTTATAATCGCTGTGAAGTTATAATTCGCAACATTTGTAGACATTTACAATTACCTTTAATTGAACATATAAGCGGGTACGATCGGACCAATATATCCAAAATGAGAGTAAAAATATTAAAGGTAGCTACAACGAAAATTTTAATTTTAGTAAAAAATTGATTTTATGAATGAGCATGCCTCATAAAATATTTTTTGGCTTGGACACACAATTTTTGTTTGTTTTTTTTTTGTTGTAATATTTTTTCGAACGGATAATGGATAAACCGTGCCGACTTGGTGAACATTAAAATTACAATGGAAGTTATTTTATTTTTTCTCATCAAATGGGCATCTCCCAAAAAAGGTCTACCAAAAAAATTAAATCAGACCACACTAATAGCTTTTAAATTTATTTTTCCCTTATTTCGACAAATTTTTTATTATGAAACTTGAAGTTGGCTTGTTTCCTTTTATTTTTATTAAAAGTTGAAGTGTTATAACGAAAATTACTAAATTTTTTTACTACGAGTGGAAATTTTGTTCCCGTCCGTTTTGTCGCGTCCGTATTTCTGCTGTACCTAAATAAAAAAAAAATAAGAGATAATTTTCATATTTCAAAAATCTACGAACAAAATATATCCTCTGACCTTCATTTATATGTATATAAGGAAAAACAAAGTTCTCAAAAAATCGCTGAACTTTGTATATTTCTATAAGACCTTCAAAAGTACTTCAGTTTCTTGTCGCGTCCGTTTCGATGTAAAATTGTTTATAATTTTGTACTAATTTGTAATAAATGTAGTACTTCTTAAGCGCTTTAGAACTCTAAAAGGGCTGATCGACTTTTTCAGCTTCTTTCTTGTTTTTGGGAGATGCCCATATGGGCATGAAACTGAAAAAGTCGATCAGCCTTTTTACTGTTCTAAAGCGCTTAATATATCGTCAGGATTTAGTACAAAATTATAAACAATTTTACATTGAAACGTCAGGATTTAGTACAAAATTATAAACAATTTTACATTGAAACGGGTATTAAAAAGATTGGTAATTTTCGTTATAACACTTCAACTTTTAATAACAAGTAAGGAAGGTTAAAGTCGGGCGTGACCGACTATATGATACCCTACACATAGTCAATATACTCTGTGGTGTAGGGTACAAGAAAGTCGTTACAATTTGATATATATACTACAAATTTCGTACTTTTATCTGTATTTGTAAGAAACTTTGAACACAAACGTTGAACGGGAGCTATATATAAATCTGAACCGATCTAACACATTTTTAGCATAGGTTTTCTGAAATATAAGACGCCTTCCCAAATTTGATGAAAATCTGTTAAAATATGTGGTTTTTAGAGCGGAAAGAGTCAAATCGGAGGAGACATTTATATGGGAGCTATATATAAATCTGAACCGATTTGACCCACTTTCGCCATGGATGTTTGTAGTTGAAATATGAGCTGGTTTGCCAAATTTTAAGCAAATCTATTTCTAGAGCGGAAATAATCGATTCAGTGGCGAAATTTGTACTGGAGCTATATATATCTGAATCGATCTGGGCCATTTTTATCAGAGTTGTTTCTAGTTGAAATATAAATCTGAACCGATCTGGACTATTTCTACCAGATCTATTTCTAGTTAAAATATATGACGTTTTGCTAAATTTGAAGAAAATTTGTAGAAATATGTGGTTTCTAGAACGGAAAAAGTTAAATCGGAAGCAAAATTTGTATGGGAGCTATATCTAAATCTGAACCGATTTGCTTCAAATTAAATAGCGTTCGTTCTTATCCCATAAAACTTCGTTGTGCTAGGTTTCATTTAGTTCTAACAACAATTGCGACCTGGACTTTGATTACAAGAATAGATGGACAGACGGACGGACGGACATCGCAAAATCGACTCAGAAAGTGATTCTAAGTCGATCGGTATAATAAACGATGGGTCTATCTCGTTTCATTTTGGGTGTTACAAACAAATGCACAAAGACATTATACCCTGTGGTGTAGGGTATACAAATAAACGAGAACAAGAAAAAACAATTCAATTCGGTAAAAAAGTAAAATCGGGAAGGATTTTTGCATCCTGTAAATGTATGTGTTTGACAAAAAATTTTAAATCGGAAAGGACATTTGTATGGGGTTTGAAACCTGGAACGATGTGACCCGCTTTCACCATGTATGTTTATTGGTGAAATATAATATGTAAAGTTTGGCCAAAATCGGTTAAACATTCGGGAGCAACATTTGTATGAGGGCGACATCTAAATCTGAACCGATCTTACCCACTTTCACCATAGGTTGGATTATAAGATGTTGTGCCAATTTTAAAGAAAAACGGGTACAATATGTGGATTTTAGAGCGGAAAACGTCAAATCGGGAGCGACATTTGTATGTGGGCTATATCTAAATCTGTACCGATCATACCCACTTTCAGCATAGGTGTTTCTAGTTAGATTATAAGATGTTGTGCCAAATTTAAAGAAAATCGGGTGCAAGATGTGGTTTCTAGAGCGGAGGGAGTGACATTTTTTTGGGTCTATATCTAAATATGAACCGATCTTACCCAGTTTCAGCATAGGTGTTTCTAGTTCGATTATAAAATGTTGTGCCAAATTTAAAGAAAATCGGGTACAATATGTGGTTTCTAAAGCGGAAAAAGTGAAATCGGGAGCGACATTTGCATTGGGGCTATATCTAAATCTGAACCGATCTTACCCAATTTTTGCATACGTGTTTCTAGTTCGATTACAAGATGTTCTGCAAAATTTAAAGAAATTCGGGTACAATATGTCGTTTCTAGAGCGGAAAATGTCAAACCGGGAGCGACATTTGTATGGGGGCTATATATAAATCTGAAGCGATCTTACCCAGTTTTGCATACGTATTTCTAGTTGGATTATAAGATGTTCTGCCAAATTTAAAGAAAATCGGGTACAATATGTCGTTTCTAGAGCGAAAATGACAAATCGGGAGCGACATTTGAATGGGGGCTATATCTAAATCTGAACCGATCTTACCCAATTTTTGCATACGTGTTTCTAGATCGATTATAAGATGTTGTGCCAATTTTAAAGAAAATCGGGAACAACATGTCGTTTATAGAGCGGAAAATGTCAAATCGGGAGCGATATTTGTATGGGGGCTATCTAAATCTGAACCGATCTTACCCAATTTTTGCATAGGTATTTCTAGTTGGATTATAAGATGTTGTGCCAATTTTAAAGAAAATCGGGTACAATATGTCGTTTCTAGAGCGGAAAATGTCAAATCGGGAGCGACATTTGTATGGGAGCTATATCTAAATCTGAACCGATTTCCTCCAAATTCAATACCAATGGTCCTTGGCCAGAAAAAATAACTTCTGCCAAGTTCCATGACAATCGGACAACAATTGCGACCTGTAGAGTGCGAACAAGCTTAGATGGACAGCAGACGGACGGACGGACGGACGGACGGACGGACGGACGGACGGACGGACGGACAGACGGACAGACAGACATCGTTAAATCGACTCAGCTGGTGATTCTAAGCCGATCGGTATACTTAAAGGTGGGTCTAGCTCGATTATTTCTTGGTGTTACAAACATTTGGCGCAAAACTAACTTATAATACCCTAGACCACGAAGTGGTGTAGGGTATAATAAATTTAATAGCTATTAGTGTGGCTTGATTTCGTTTTTTTGTAGACCTTTTTGGGAGATGAACACATTTATTTTCTTTAAATTGTTTTTTTAAATTATTATTTTATTTCTTAATTAAATTACAAAATATTTAAAAAATGTTATAAAAAAATATTTTTTTTGTTATACTCCTATTATTATGTATGTATTTTTTTAAATTAATTAAATCCTATGTATTTTTTAAATTATTATTTTATTTTTTTAATTAAAATTCAAAAATATTTTTTTGAAAAAAAAATTATAAAAAATATTTTTTTTATACTCCTGTGTATTTTTTTAAATTATTATTTTATTTTTTTAATAAACTTCAAAAATAATTTTTTGAAAAAAAAAATTAATTTTTTTTAATTTTGTGCGCTAATAAGCAACAAATCTCCTGCTCACTATCTTTCATAGAGCAGAAGTTATGACTGGTTGAGTAAGTCCCCCATAAATATGGAAAACTTCAACGTTACAGGTTAGCCATGAATTTAAAAATATTTCAAAAAAGGTGATCGTCTAACATATATTTTGCAATAACAAACGCGTTCATCAAATTTCTTCAAAATCGGAAGATCTCCAATAAATTTTTTTATTTTTTGGAACACCCTAATGTCCGAAAATTTAGACTTTCTAAAAAATCGAAAATTTTCGTTATTTTATTCGTGTACACAATTAGAGAAATGTTTCCAGTTGCAGTCATTTGGATTGGTATCATTTTTAACCCTTTTCCCCTATTTTTTGGCTCAAAAAGTACGAATTTGTAAAAATCCGTTTATTTTGCGCGTCTGTGCAATTATAGGAGTGTTTAAAACGAATTACATGAGCCGTTTGCTTGGTACCATTTTTATCCCTTTTCCCAATTTAACCATAAAAGTACGAATTTAAAAAAATACTTTATTTTACGCGTAACATACACACAGAATTTCATGTTTCTAGCTGCAGCCGTTTGGTTGGTACCATTTTTATCCCTCCTTTCCCATTTTGTCTTTAAAAGTACGAATTAAAAATAATTTTATTTGCAACTCTAAACAATTAGAGGAAAGTTTTTACCGAATTTCACGATTCCAGCTGCAGCATTTTAGTTGGTGTCATTTTTATACCTTTTTCTCCATTTGTACACTAAAAGTATGAATTTCTAAAAATCGTTTTAGTTTGCCCATCTGTGCCATTAGAAGAATTTTTAAACCGAATTTCATAATTATAGCTACAACCGTTTATTTGGTACTATTTTTATCCCATTTTCCTTCAATTTAACCATAAAAGTACAAATGTGGAAAATCCTTTCATTTTGGTAGTTTACGCTGTCAGAGGAATGATTCCAGATGCAGTCGTTTGGTTGGTACCATTTTTATCCCTTTCCCCAATTTGACCCTAAAAGTACAAATTTGGGAAATTAGTGTTATTCTGTGCGTCTACGAAAGGAGAGGAATTTTCATTTTTTTAATTTGACCCTAGAATTGGGAATTTGGAAAAATTCTTTTGACTTTAAAAGTACAAACAGCGCAGTCAACTTTTAGCTTCAACAATAAAGGTCTCACTTTGCCTTTTTGCTAATTTTGGGTTCTGCTGAAGACTTCAGCACAACCTTTGGTCTTAAACCAAAATAAATGACAGGACATACAGCATTACAGACCAACAATACATACAAACAACAACAATACACACGAGGTACAGTGAGGACATACCGTACAACAACAACCTTTGCATTGTTGCGATCGATGCGAGCACATGCATGACATTGAATTGGCAAAGTGAGATTTTTAGTGTCTCGACTTAGTTCGGTGGAATATTTTGTTTATCAGCACTTCTCATTTGTCATAAGTGACCGCTGGTACTAATATGACCCCTGATTTAAGTCAAAGACATACATTCGTTGCGAAAGTTCTGACGAGATGGGGTAGCGCCCATCGAAACTGCGCATTCAACTTTTAGCTGCAACAATAAAGGTCTCACTTTGCCTTTTTTGCTTTGGTCCTTTGGTCTTAAACCAAAATAAATGACAACACATTTTTAAAAATCTCTTAATTCTGGAAAAAATTACACTGATTTTGATGATTCCAGCTGCAGCCGTTTCGTTGGTAAATTTGTTATCCCTTCTTTCCCATTTTGCCTTTAAAAGTACGAATTGGAAAAATCCTTTTATTTTCACCTCTACACAATTAGAGGAATTTTGACAACAAATTTCATGATTTCAGCTGCAGCCGTTTTTATTCCTTTTCTACATTTTTACACAAAAAGTACGAATTTTTATTTTTTTTATATTTTGCACATCTGTGTCATTAGAAGAAAGTTTAAACCGATTTTCATGATTCTAGCTACAGCAGTTTGCTTGGTACCATTTTTATCCCTTTTTCCCCAAAACGGGGCGAAATCGGCCCAAAGGGAAAATTTGTTCCCTCACAAGGACTAAAAATACCCATAATAATCCCTAGTATTTTAGCGTATTTAAGCATGTTTTTTGAATATGTCTGTTTATATTTGCTTGATATTTGATATGCGCATTCCCGTTATAGCAATAACGTGCACCATAAAGTGATTCTTATTTGTAGGGGGTGAAATGGGACAAAAAAGGGATAAAAATGGTACATATAAAACGACAACAGCTAGAAACACGAAATTCGGTGTGTACATTCCTCTAATTGAGTAGATACATAATATAAACGTATTTTTTCCAAATTCGTACTTTTAAGGGGTAAAATGGGTACGGAGGGATAAAAATGGTACCAACCAAACGGCTACACCTGGAATAATGAAATTCGGAGTATACATTCCTCTGACTGCGTAGACACGGAAAATAAACGGATTTTTCGAAATTCGTACTATCAAGGGATACAATGGTACAGAGGGATAAAAAGTGTTACCAACTAAACTGCTACAGCTAGAATGAAGAAATTTGGTGTGTACATACCTCTAACTGCGTAGACAAGTAAAATAAAGGGCTTTTTATAAAGCCATACTTTTAAGGGGGGAAATGGGAAAAGAGTTATAAAAATGGTACCAACCAAATGGCCGCAGGTAAAATGACGGAATTCGGTGTACACATTCGTCTGACTACATAGACAAGCAAAATAAAAATATTTTTCCAAATTCGTATTTTTTATTTTTTTTTAATCATGAAGTTAGGTTGTCTTGTGTGTCCTTTTTTTTAAAAAAAGATATTTTTTGAAAAAAAAAAAATCAAAAATGCATGCATTTTTTGTTGGTTTAACAATTCTCTGTAAAAAATTCTGTAAAAAAATGTTTCAATATCTTTCACAGAACACTAGTGATTATATAACAACAATTCTGATATATCAGCCAAAATATAGAAACACTCATATACGATATATTAATTTTCTTTAAATTATTATTTTATTTGTCAAAACTAAATTATTATTTTATGTATCAAGAATAGACAACCAAAAAGCTATAAAATGTGTATATTTTTTAGTTTTTTTTTTAATAAATTTCAAAAATATTTTTTTAAAAAGAATAATAAAAAATAATAAAAAATATATATATTTTTAATTTTCATTTATACTCCTGTGTATTTTTTAAATTATTTTATTTTTTTTTTAATAAATTATTAAAATTTTTTGAAAACAAAAAAAATATTTTTTAATTTTTTGCGTGTTTAAAATTGAGCACTATGAATGTTGAAATAAGCACATAGCCATTAATGCCCAAGAAATCTTGGCAATGTTGTGTAGAAACGTGTTTCCTGTGATGTACACAGCGAATTTAAATATTCTAGTCAGATTAGTACAATTTTTATCCCTTTCATATTTCATATATATTTCAACTTTCTCATCCAGGATTCTGAAAATTTTCTGACACAAACATTCCCCATGAAGTCAGGAATCACATGCCAAAAAATATTTTCTAAAGATACTTTTCACAATTTTTGACTTTACAGCCATTATCCTATTTTACCCTCCTATCCTATTTTACCCTAATAACTTGTGAATTCAAATGCTATTAACGCAAAATGATGGAATTTGATAGTACGATATGCCTTAAATCTGGAAAAATGTTTGAAACAAAATCCTTGTAGCGAATTATCTCATTTTTGAACTATCTTATTTATATTATTTTTATATTCATAGCCACTTATGCAGTCACAAACTAACGTGTGAGTGGATAGCCAAATCAGAAACTTTAGAAAAAAAATTGTCTCCAAATTTATATGACAGATGACATCGAAATCTGGAAACAGTTTGGCATCAAAAACGCATTTTCGAGAAAATGGTTCATAGCCACTTTTGAATATAAGCCCTCGATATATTTTGCCTTCGCCTAATTTTTTCAAAATCGGCAGATCTTCGAAAATTTCTCTCCGAGCGCGCTTTAGTATTGAAGTAGCGACATGTTTCGATGCAAGTCGGCACGGATGGCCGACACGGCTACTTCTATACTAAAGGGAGCTGGGAGAGAAATTCTCGAAGGTCTTACGATTTTGATGAAATTTGGTAAAAGTGTTTGTTATTGCAACATACATATATATTAGACTATCATTTTTTGGTAAAAAGTCCATTTGACTTTTTTGCGATTAGAGGTTATGCAATTAAAATTATTATTGAAAAAAAAATATTTTTATTTTTTTGGGACGCCCTAATATGTATTTTTTAATTATTGGAAAATTTAGATCTAGAGGAAAAAAAAACGAAAAGTGCCGTTATTTTGTGCGTCTACGCACAAAGAGGAATGCTTACACCGAATCTTGATTCCAGCTGCATCCATTTGGTTTGGTACCATTTGAATCCCTTTTTCTCAATTTTGTCCTAAAAGTAAAAGTTTCTAAAAAACCGTTTATTTTGCAACGATAAATGTTTACATCGAATTTCTTGATTCCAGCTGCAGCCGTTTGGTAGAATTTGTATCCCCTTTGACCATTTTGTCTCTAAACGTACGAATTTAGAAAATTATTTTTATTTTCCGCGTATTCATAATGAGAAGAATGCTTACACAAAATTTATTGATTCCAGCTGCAGAAATTTGTTTGGTACCATTTTTTCCCTTTTCTCAATTTTAAATTCTCTAACAGTACGAATACACGCAGAATTTCATGTTTCTAGCTATTGTCGTTTTATTCGTACCATTTTTATCCCATTTTCTAAAATAAATTTGCATTCTATTAAATATAGATGCAAAATGGTCTTGAGCCAGGACAATATCCCAGTCCAAATCAAATATTGATTACAGACCAAAAAAAAAAAACAAATGAAAAAACTAAAAAATATGAATTTGGAAAAAATCTTGTATATTACGTAGTCAGAGGAATGTACATACCGATTTTCTTGATTCCAGCTACAACTGTTTTTTTGGTACCCTTTTTATCTCTTTTTCTCATTTGAATATAAAAGTATGGATTTCTAAAAAATCTTTTATTTTGCTGTTGTACACAATGAAAGAACAGTTTGCTCCAAATTTCGTAATTTCAGCTACATCTGTTTGGTTGGTACTATTTTTATCCCTTTTTCCAATTTTGATTCTAATCGTACGAATTTGGATTTTTTTATTTTGCTAGCCTACGCAGTCAGATCAATGTATTCACCGCATTTCGTGTTTCCAGTTGCAGTCGTTTGGTTGGTACCATTTTTATCCCTTTCCCCAATTTGACCCTAAAAGTACGAATTTGCAAAAATCATTTTATTTTGTACGTCAGCGCAATGAGAGGAATTATTACACCGAATTTAATGATTCCAGCTACAACTGTTTACTTGGTACTATTTTTATCCCTTTTCTCATTTTGACGAATTCTTAAAAATCTTTTAATTTTGGGAAAAATGTTTACACTGAATTTCATGATTCTAGCTGCAGCCATGTTGACGATCGACCATATGATCGACATCAGCTGATGCTGGCTTGTGGAAGATCGCCCATATGATCGACATCACCTGATGCATATATGACATTCCGTGACATCCACATGCAGATGGCGTTATTGTTTGTTTTTATGTTTGTCAAAGTTGTTTGACAAGAGATTTGTTTTAAAATCTATTTGTGTTGTCAAGCAATTTGATACGTACTATTTTCATCCCTTTTTCCCAAATTTGACCCTAAAAGTACGAATTTCTACAAATTCCTTTATATTGAGGAAACCAAACAGTCGTTTGGATTGTTACCATTTTTATCCCCCTTTCCCATGACTCTGAAAGTAATTTTAAGATTTTTTCAATTGTACCAAATTTTTATTACTTAGTACAATTTTTATACCCTACACCACTTCGTGGTCTAGGGTATTATAAGTTAGTTTCGCGCCAAATGTTTGTAACACCAAGAAATAATTGAGCTAGACCCACCTTTAAGTATACGGATCGGCTTAGAATCACCAGCTGATTCGATTTAACGATGTCTGTCTGTCCGTCCGTCCGTCCGTCCGTCTGCTGTCCATCTAAGCTTGTTCGCACTCTACAGGTCGCAATTGTTGTCCGATTGTCATGAAACTTGGCAGAAGTTATTTTTTCTGGCCAAGGACCATCGGTATTGAATTTGGAGGAAATCGGTTCAGATTTAGATATAGCCCCCATACAAATGTCGCTCCCGATTTGACATTTTCCGCTCTAGAAACGACATATTGTACCCGATTTTCTTTAAATTTGGCAGAACATCTTATAATCCAACTAGAAACACCTATGCAAAAATTGGGTAAGATCGGTTCAGATTTAGATATAGCCCCCATACAAATGTCGCTCCCGATTTGACATTTTCCGCTCTATAAACGACATATTGTACCCGATTTTCTTTAAATTTGGCAGCACATCTTATAATCCAACTAGAAACACCTATGCAAAAATTGGGTAAGATCGGTTCAGATTTAGATATAGCCCCCATACAAATGTCGCTCCCGAATCTTTAACCGATTTTGGCCAAACTTTACATATTATATTTCACCAATAAACATACATGGTGAAAGCGGGTCACATCGTTCCAGGTTTCAATATACCCCCATACAAATGTCCTTTCCGATTTAACATTTTTTGTCAAACACATACATTTACAGGATGCAAAAATCCTTCCCGATTTCACTTTTTTACCGAATTGAATGGCAATGAGAATTGTTTTGGTGATGCCCATATGTCCATACTTTGGTAGACTACTATATAATTTGTATTTGTCTTTCGGACAATTGGATCAATTACCATATTATTTACCATATTCGTTAAATTTGACTAAATATGAATTTATATCATATAAATTATATGAATATAATTTATATAATTTGTATAAACTAAATAAAATTGCTCTCATAAAATACCTGGGTTTATTAATGAAAGTGAGGTACATACGCAGGGAGTGGTGTAGGGTATTATATAGTCGGCCCCGCCCGACTTTAGCCTTTCCTTACTTGTTATCCCTTGGTACTATTTTCATACCTTTTTCTAAATATGATCCTATAATTCGCATTTCAAAATTCTGGATGCAACCGTTTGGTTGCTACCATTTTCATCCCTTTTTCCTCATGTTGACCTCTAAATTCTATGAAATTTAGTTGGTACCATTTTTATACCTTTTTCTCCATTTAGTCTCCAAAAGTACGAATATGGAAAAATCATTTTATTTTGCGCCGCTATGTAGCCGGAGGAATATTTACACACAATTAAATAATTGTTGCTACAACAGTTTACATGGTACTATTTTTATCCCTTTTTCTCATGACTCTGGAAGTACTTATTTTTAAGAATCCTTTTATTTTGCTCGTCTATGGAATGAGACGAATGTCAGCACTGAATTTCATGATTTATTCATGGTTGGTACAAATTTTATCCCTAGAAGTACCAACTATGTTTGAAATATTACGCTTCGTTATTAGCAATTCTAAACTGTCCACAGATTCAAAACACGGAAGCATCATTAAAATGCTGTATCGTGCAAAGAATCCTTTAGTTTCCATTCGAAATCATTGTCATCGACAATATCGTTGGAAACATAGTTATTTCCCCTTCACCGAGTACATCCTTCCTTTGTGGCATTTCAATGCATTGCCATAGTGTGTTAGTCGATGTTTAATTGCACACTCTCGGATTCATCGCAGCTAATAATAAAAAAAGCATCAAATCGGATTAAATCTTTCATATTCATAACTACCTCAAACACCACTAACACCAACCAACCAACCAGCTTCAGTTTTTTGTTAGTTTCTTTTTTTTTTTGTCGTTCAATAAAACTTTGTTTTAAATCGCAAAATCCCTCAGCTTCAAATATGACAATTTTGTTTTTCCAAAATGCATAAAATTCGTTTTTTGTTGTTGTTGGCCAAAACCTTTGCTTTAATTGCTATTTTATGGGGGAAAAAGTTCTTGTTTTGGCTACAGATCCCCCCTCCCCTTTCCCTCGAAAACTTTTTTACACGGACTTTATGACTTAAACAATGTGTTAAAAATCGTTTATTTTCCATTGGCTTCATTGGTTTTCTGGTAACGAACGAACTTTGCTTGGGGTTTAGTCGCACGTACATTAGGGTGAAAAGTTTACTTAAAAAAATGAAAATTGAAAAAAAGGCTAGTTGGGAATAGAAAGTCCAGGAATTTGAAAGTGAAAATGATATTCGCAACATTTGCAGCCAACATAATTACCTTTAATTCAACATATAATCATGTGTGATCGGATGTATATTTTCAAAACGAGAGTACTTTTATTAAAGGTACCTTCACCGAAAATTGAAATTTTAGCAAAAAAAAAATTATCCCATTTTTTTTTTGTTGATTTTATCCATCAAGATGTCTCAATTAATAAAAAAAAAATAAATGTTTAGATCTCGGTCGCAATTTTTTGTTGCAGTCCATCAAAAAACTCACCCTAATGTACATATATTTTTTTGGGTTTTTGTCTGAGTTTAAGCTACTTTTCTGGTATAGCTATTGTCAAAAAGAGAATATCGAAAAAGGGTAAAAAACAAAAAATACTTTTTTCATAAGCATCGTGCTTTTATCTTCCACACGACAATGAATATGTTTACCATGAATTCTAATAGAGTGCACGGTGTAAGTGAGTGTTGAAGCGGGGGAGGAAGGGAGAAGTGGAAATGGTTTAATAAATGAATAAAATGTAGTTAATTAGATTTTGTTACTTTTAGCCACGATATTGAGGGTTATGGGCGAACGAATGCTAGCAAAAGCACCGTCAAAAATCCGGAAATAGTTGGGGGACAACTAAACAATATGAATAGAAATATCAATGATAAGCTTAATATACAGAAAAATGAAGTACATCATGGGGTAATTTACAGCTCCAGACAGTAGGTCCCTTTCAGTGAAAAACAAAAATGATATTGCGCATAGCTTCCCATCTTGTTCCTTTAGAGATGTGGCCAATAACATGGTTCGAGCTGTAACTGTTTGGTTGGTACCATTTCTAATCATAAACGAAAGTAAAATAAGTTAAGTTCGGCCGGGCCGAACTTTATAAAGAGTGATTTTTTTGAGGTTAGGATTTTCATGCATTAGTATTTGACAGATCACGTGGGATTTCAGACATGGTGTCAAAGAGAAAGATGCTCAGTATGCTTTGACATTTCATCATGAATAGACTTACTAACGAGCAACGCTTGCAAATCATTGAATTTTATTACCAAAATCAGTGTTCGGTTCGAAATGTGTTTCGCGCTTTACGTCCGATTTATGGTCTACATAATCGACCAAGTGAGCAAACAATTAATGCGATTGTGACCAAGTTTCGCACTCAGTTTACTTTATTGGACATTAAACCAACCACACGAATGCGTACAGTGCGTACAGAAGAGAATATTGCGTCTGTTTCTGAGAGTGTTGCTGAAGACCGTGAAATGTCGATTCGTCGCCGTTCGCAGCAATTGGGTTTGTGTTATTCGACCACATGGAAGATTTTACGCAAAGATCTTGGTGTAAAACCGTATAAAATACAGCTCGTGCAAGAACTGAAGCCAAACGATCTGCCACAACGTCGAATTTTCAGTGAATGGGCCCTAGAAAAGTTGGCAGAAAATCCGCTTTTTTATCGACAAATTTTGTTCAGCGATGAGGCTCATTTCTGGTTGAATGGCTACGTAAATAAACAAAATTGCCGCATTTGGAGTGAAGAGCAACCAGAAGCCGTTCAAGAACTGCCCATGCATCCCGAAAAATGCACTGTTTGGTGTGGTTTGTACGCTGGTGGAATCATTGGACCGTATTTTTTCAAAGATGCTGTTGGACGCAACGTTACGGTGAATGGCGATCGCTATCGTTCGATGCTAACAAACTTTTTGTTGCCAAAAATGGAAGAACTGAACTTGGTTGACATGTGGTTTCAACAAGATGGCGCTACATACCACCTAAGACGCAGCCGCGGTCAACATTTAAATGAAATTATCTTCAAAAAGTAAATGTCATGGACCAATCTAACGTTTCAAATAAAGAACCGATGAAATTTTGCAAATTTTATGCGTTTTTTTTAAAAAAAAGTTATCAAGCTTTTAAAAAATCACCCTTTATATCCTCCACCATGGATTGCATTTCATAGAGGCTGTCGATTTTCGTAGAAGTGCAGTAATATTACAAAAAAATATATATTTTTTTGAATATAACCAAACCAAATACAAATTTTGAAAATCCAGTATCTCAAGTGCAAAATAACCTACCTTCATTATTCAACAAATTTTTTCCATAAAAGTAAAAAGTACGATTTTCGAAAAATCGTTTTATTTTGCGTGTCTATGCAGTCAGAGGAATCTATACACCGAATTCCATGTTATAGCTGTGGTCATTTGGTTGGTACCATTTTTATCCCCTTTTTTTACGTGTCCACGCAATCAGATTGATGTACACACCGAATTTCATCATTCTAGCTGTAGCCGTTAAGTTGGTACTATTTTTATCCCTCTGAAAGTACGTATTTGAAAAAACTTTTATTTTTCGTGTCTACGTAGTCAGAGGAAAGTATACTCCGAATGTCATGACTCTAGGTGCTGTCATTTGGTTGGTACTATTTTTATCCCCTTTTCTATTTTGACCCCAAAAAGTACGAATTTCGAAAAATCAGTTTATTGTACGTGTCTACGCAATCAGAGGAATGTATACTCCGAATGTCATGACTCTAGCTGCGGTCATTGGGTTGGTACTATTTTTATCCCCTTTTCTATTTTAACACCAAAAAGTACGAATTTCGAAAAATCAGTTTATTGTACGTGTCTACGCAATCAGAGGAATGTATACTCCGAATTTCATGACTCTAGCTGCGGTCATTTGGTACTATTTTTATCCCCTTTTTTCATTTTAACCCCAAAAAGTACGAATGTCGAAAAATCTGTTTATTTTAAGTGTCTGCGCAATCAGGGGAATGTATACTCCGAATTTCATGTCTCTAGCTGCGTCATTAGGTTGGTACTATTTTTATCCCCTTTTTTCATTTTAACCCTGAAAAGTACGAATTTCAAAAAATCCCTTTAGTTTACGTGTCTACGCAATCAGAGGAATGTATACACCGAATTTCATTATTCTAGGTACAGCCGTTTGGTTGGTACCATTTTTATCCCTCTATTCCCATTTTACCCCATAAAAGTACGAATTTGGAAAAAATACTTTTATATTATGTATCTACTCAATTACAGGATGGTACACACCGAATTTCGTGTTTCTAGCTGTTGTCGTTTAATATGTACCATTTTTATCCCTTTTTTGCCCCATTTCACCCGCTACAAATAAGAATCACTTTATGGTTCACGTTTTTGCTATAAGGGGAATGCGCATACCAAATATCAAGCAAATATAAACAGACATATTCAAAAAACATGCTTAAATACGCTAAAATATTAGAGATTATTATGGGTATTTTTAGTCCTTGCGAGGGAAAATGTTTTCCCTTTGGGCCGATTTCGCCCCGTTTCAATTCCAACCGATCTACGACTATAAGACGCATTTGTGGAAAATTTGAACGCTCTAGCTCCTTTCGTTTAGATGCTAGCGTGCTTTCAACAGACGGACGGACGGACATGGCTAAATCGTCTTAGAATTTTATGACGATCAAGAATATATATACTTTATAGGGTCTCAGGTCGATATTTCAAGGTGTTACAAACGGAATGACAAAGTTAGTATGCCCCCCTCCTGGAGGTGCAGGGTATAAAAAACATAAAAATTGTTTATTACACCTAGTGATCTGAATTGATGTCCCCAAGTCCTAACCTTACGTGGTCGCTCTTGAGTAG
Organism: Polietes domitor; assembly: GCA_947397865.1. Classification (NCBI taxonomy): domain Eukaryota; kingdom Metazoa; phylum Arthropoda; class Insecta; order Diptera; family Muscidae; genus Polietes; species Polietes domitor. Next base: position 131,602,881 of record OX377622.1, read on the forward strand.
TGCCTTTAGGCACCGTTTTGAATTTCAAGTTTGGTTGATTTAGCCTTAATTCTCTCCGTGTATTTCCATATATTGAGTTTATACACTTTATATTATTAAATCTGATATATGTATGGATGCATACTCGTTTTTTGTGGGGATTTCATTTGTATTTTCCCTATTCATAGCATAGCATAGCACATTTGCGACAAAATTCTTGTGCAGGACATAATAAGTCACTCGTTAAATCCTTTAGTCACTGTCACACACACACACACAGACACATATAAAAATAGTAGCCTTTTGTTCGATGCACAGAACAGGGGATACAAAGTTGCTCCAGCTGTTCGTTTTTTCTTGCTTGATCGAAGGACAATGTCGTTTTTTTCAATTTCCCCAAAAATATGAAAAAAAAAATAGTGCAAGGACTATAATAAAGGACATGGTCAATTGAATCGGGAGTTAAGTGAGTACATGATAGGTAGCAAACACTGGGAGAAGTTTCGACGAGAATGACTGAATGAATGTGGAATTTTAAAACACTGCGACATTATCCGAAGGATTGTACGGCCATATTATCCCCAGATAATTATGTGGATTCGATGATATTTATTCATTCTTTGCAATAAAGTTCTAATTTAAAATTGGTCTGATTTTGATTTGAATTTCAATATAGAAATGAAGAGTTGAATTTTCAAGAGGGTTAAATAAATTTAATTTTTATTAAAGGTTGTTTGTTGTTGCCACATTAACTGAATGTGTTTTTAGATGTGTCCTATTTATACGTCCTTCATTCTTTGCTGTTTTGATGTGAAAATAAAACTGAAACGTAACCTTATTTGATTTGAATATCAATATAGAAATGATGAGTTGGATTTTCAAGAGGATTAAATAAATTCAATTTTGATTAAAGGTTGTTTGCTGTTGCCACATTAACTGAATGCGGTTTTAGATGTGTCCTATTTACACGTCCTTCATGCACTGCTGTTTGGATGTGAAAATAAAACTCAAACATAACCTTATGAAGTTGCACTTTGACCATAACAATGCAATTAATAACAATGATATTGTTGACATTTAAAAAGAGCAGCATGAAAAATTTGCAAATTAAACAAATTAAAATAAACGAAACATTCGCTGATGCCTGTTGATACCCCGAAGGCAAAACGAAACACGTTCATTTGCAGGCGGAAAACCAGAAAAAAACAGGACCTAAATGTACAGTGTGGCATGCACACCAACCAGGTGCATGTCCATGAGCGACAAACACACATATTTATTTATATATTTATACACATATCTGAGTGAGCATAACAAGTAATAATCGTTGCGGGTACACCGCACCGCAGCAAAAAAAAAAATGAAACACGATTAATGCATGTTGATAAACCGGGCACGGTTACGCTAATTAATCGTTAGGTGTCGCTACAAACACAAACAAACACATGCGAGCGAGGCGTCGCGTCGCAAAGTATAAACCCGCCGAAAATCTCCTCGAGGCCTACTGCCAAGCGAGAAATTGTCGTTGCGACGCAAAACATCCCAACTGCTGCGTGTTGTGATGTTCCATGTTTGGATACAATTTGGCGTTTATGTTTATTACGGTCGGTCGCAAAATGATGCCAATGGGCGGGTAGTGCGCATCGCCCACATTTAGTACGAGTACGAGCGCAGCGTTATCCACATTAGCTTTTATTTTATGAATTTCGAAAATTTATTAGTTTTTAGTTAAGTTAACACACAAAACAACATTTTTCGCATAACTAAAGCGATAAAAGTTTAATATATGACCAGATTGCCGGTGGCTGGGTCAGCGGACAGACCTTACGCTTACAACGCTTAGCGTCACGTATGGCGCGGTGTTCATTAAAGTTTCCATAGAGTTGTGTGCGCTGGCGGAGCTGCAAAGTGTAAAGTGCCCCTGGAGTAGTTATACTCGTATACTATTCAAAATCATATTTTACAATTGATGGTAGTCTACAGTGGACAGTGAGCGAGCGGAAGTTGTGGTATGGAAATGACTGTGAAGTCATTGATAAAGGAATATAGGTTGGATGTTAATATAAAATGCAGTGGGAAAGTGGGGCTCATGCGCCGATTCCGCTCAACGCAGGTGGGGCTTCTGCCATACAGGATGGCACAGAATGAGCTATATGGTTTAAATGATTTATAACTTTTTTATTTTTGCAATTATTATATTTTTTTAATGTTGGTTTGAAAAATAAAATTCAATTATTTTTCTACGTTGTTCGATCGTGTAATGATTCATAATTAATTCCCCAAGTCTCCTTCACAAAATGCTGAAAAAAAAAACAAAGAAAGAATAATAATTTACAAAATTATAAAGAATTCAAACCATGTAGCTCATTCTGCGCCACCCTGTAGTTAAGATAATTTGATTCGCGAAGATTTATTTCAAAAAAATGATATTTTTTATTCACATTAAAAAATTAAATTTTTTTATTTATTTTATGGAATAAATTTAATTTTAATAATTTTATAAAAAAACTGTATTTTCCAAATAAATATAATGTTTCACATATTTTTTTTATACCCTCCACCTTCAGGATGGGGCTATACTAACTTTGTCATTCCGTTTGTAACACCTTGAAATTCGACATGAGACCCTATAAAGTATATATATTCTTGATTGTCATAAAATTCTAAGACGATCTAGCCATGTCCGTCCGTCTGTTGAAACCACGCTAGCATCTAAACGAAAGGAGCTAGAACGTTCAAATTTTCCATAAATGCGTCTTATAGTCGTAGAGCGGTTGGTCTTGAAACGGAGCGAATACGGTCCAAAGGGAAAATTTTTTCCCTCACAAGGACTAAAAATACCCATAATAATCCCTAATATTTTAGCGTATTTATGCATGTTTTTTGAATATGTCTATTTATATTTGCATGATATTTGATATGCGCATTCCCTTATAGCAAAAACGTGCACCATAAAGTGATTCTTATATGTAGCGGGGTGATATGGGGCAAAAAAGGGATATAAATGGTACATATTAAACGACAATAGCTAGAAACACGAAATTCGCTGTGTAAATTCCTCTAATTGAGTAGATACATAATATAAAAGTATTTTTTCCAAATTCGTACTTTTAAGGGGTAAAATGGGAATAGGGGGATAAAAATGGTACCAACCAAACGGTTGTACCTAGAATAATGAAATTCGGTGTATACAGTCCTCTGATTGCATAGACAAGTAAAATACACGGATTTTTCAAAATTCGTACTTTTTGGGGTTAAAATGAAAAAGGGGATAATAATAGTACCAACCAAAGGATCGCAGTTAGAGTCATGAAATTCGTAGTATGCATTCCTTTGACTAAGTAGACATGAATACTAAAGCTTTTTTTTCAAATTCGCACTTTCAAGGGTACCAAATGGTACCAAACAAACGGCTACAATAATGAAATTCGGTGTATATATTCCTCTGATTGCAATACACGGATTTCTCAAAATTCGTACTTTTTGGGGTTAAAATGAAAAAAAGGGGATACAAATAGTACCAACCAAATGACCGCAGCTAGAGTCATACAATTCGGAGTATACATTCCTCTGACTGTTTAGTCACGGAAAATAAACTGATTTTTCGAAATTCGTACTTTTTGGGGTCAAAATAGTACCAACCAAATGACCGCAGCTAGAGTCATGAAATTCGGAGTATACATTCCTTTGACTACGTAGACATGAAAACTAAAAGGTTTTTTTTTCGAAATTCGTACTTCCAAGGGATACAATTGGTACGGAGGGATAAAAATGGTAGCAACCAAACGGCTACACCTGGTATAATAAAATTCGGTGTATATATTCCTCTGATTGCATAGACAAGTAAAATACACGGATTTTTCAAAATTCGTACTTTTTGGGTTTAAAATGAAAAAATGGGATAAAAATAGTACCAACCAAATGATCGCAGTTAGAGTCATGAAATTCGGAGTACACATTTCTCTGGCTGCGTAGACACGGAAAATAAGCGGATTTTTAGAAATTCGTACTTTCAAGGGATACAATGGCACTGAGGGATAAAAATAGCACCAACTAAACGACTACGAAATTCTAATTGCGTAGAAACGTCAAATAAAGAGATTTTCGATAGTCGAACTCTTAAGGCATAAAAATTGTACCAACCAAATGGGCGCAGTTGGAATCATGGAATTCGGTGTATACATTCCTCTGACTGCATAGACACGCAAAATAAAAAGTTTTTTTCCAAATTCGTAATTTTTCTTTTACGGCAAAAATTGGTTGAATCATGAAGTTAGTTAGTTATTTGTTTTGGTTTGGCTATATTAACCAAAATTATATTTTCCTGTAATATTACTGCACTTCTACGAAAACCGACAACCTCTGTGGAATGCAATCCATGGTGGAGGGTATATAAAGTTCGGCCCGGCCGAACTTAATGCCGTTTTTACTTGTTTTCTATTTTTTTGTAAAAATGACATATATTCAACATCGTTTCAGGTTTTAATATAATCCTCATACAAATAAACTTCCCGATTTAACTTTTTTCTCTCAGACACATGCCTTTAAAGATGTTGATCTAATTTGGCAGAACACGTTACATTTTTGCTGGAATCACACCGGTTCGTAATATAGTACTAGGGTCTGCATATCCCCGTACTTTTTATTTCCCGGTAAACGGGAATTATTTTTTCAATTTCCTGGGACAGCATGGGAAATCGTCAATATACTGTTTACTATATAAAAACATATTAAAAAAAACATTTGAACTTTTTTTGCATAACAAACAAATTAAAATCAAGTTTTAAAGAATTTATAAATAAATAAAATATGAGATGAGTGAGCTAAACTCTCCTGAAATCACTCCTAAAAATCATGTTTTTTCCTTGTAATTTTTTATGCTGCATTATCGTCCAAAATTAATGTACCATTGAAAGCACTTTAAATATAATTAGTTATTCTTGTCTTAGAATAGCTCATTGGTCACATTATTGGACGTTTAGATTGAATATTTTATAGTTTAACATTTCATATTTCTTGGAAATATTTTGTAAAAGGTGTTATGAAAAATAAATAGAAGGAATCAATACCTTTCGAATGATGAAGGATATCTATTTTTGTGAAAAAAATTATTAATTAATAATTTAATACTTCAGAACCAAAATTTCCAAACTCTTTTTACAAAAAGTGAGTGCTGTGGCGTCAATTTCCTTCCGATGTTCATTCGAAGGGTATTGACTGTAGCTATTTATTTGTTAGAAAGTATTACCACCAAACCACCACCGTTTTGTTTTTATTTGTATGTGTACTGCCAGTATTCTCAAAGATATTCGAAAGAATAATCAGAGACCAAATTTCCCTTTACCTGTACTCGCGCAACAAAATTTCCGATTTTCTGTCTGGTTTCGTAAAAGGGCACAACGATACAACACTTATGATTAAACTGCTTAATGAAATTAGGAATAAAATGCAGCAAAACATGCCTTGATTCCAGCTGAGCCCTCGATTCTGTATGTCATGAAGTCCTTCCAAAAAAGTTTTTTTCATCATATTCATTATCGAGACCATCTTGTACTTTATTACAGTCATTTCTCCAAGGACGTCAACAATTTGTTATTTTATTTTTATGCAGATGACTTACAACTGGTTGTTTCGCCAGGCTTGGAAAGTTATAATAATTTGTCAAATAGTTTAGGGTAAAATCTTGACAACATAAAAGACTGGTGTCTTTTGATCCCAACCGATCAACAACCATTACACATATTTATGGAAAGTATGAATAACTTAACTCAGTTCGTTCGGAAGCTGGCGTGCGTTCATCAGACATGTGGACATGGCTAGATCGTGTTACAATTTTACGTCTTATAATTTTACCATACAGTGAAGTCTGAGTCGAGTGAATTAATTAGTGCAAATCTTGTTCACTTTATCCAGTAAAATATATTTTTATATTTTATGACAAATAGTAAACATTTATTAATTTTTCATGTTTGCTTGTTTCCTACCGAAATTTTTTGGAAAACAAAGACATTTACACTTTTAAAAAATTTGAAAATTCCCAATTTTCGATGACGAAAAAAGCATTATAAAATACGGTTAATTTTTTTCCAATAATTTAATATTTTTTTTGATTCTTTAATAAAAAGTGTCTAAACTTAAATGAGTAAATACTCATTAGTCCAATATGAATTAAATTTTCTGCTGACTTTTCATTACATAAATATGTTCTACTAAAAATACTTCCAACTTTTACTTTTTCGGAAATTGTCCAAGGTATTCTGACAAATCCTTATATTTTCTATTTTTGTCCAATGCTAGTATAGGAACGGAGAACGGTGTTGGTAAAAAAAAATTGGTAACAATCGGTTCTTCCTTCGTGCCTCTTACAAAATAAAATATTATTTTATCTAAAAAATCATATGATTGTCATAACTTTTACATTTAATTTTATTTAATATAATTTTTTCGTATTTTATAATTTTGGCCCAGCTATTGAGGATTGAGCCGAGTCTCGATGACAGAGAACAGCTGACAGGAGATCTGAGCCTCTGAAGTTATAAACACCAGCAACTCATAAAAACTAACAAAGAATTAATATTTTATCTGGAGAAAAAGATCTTCGAAAATTGCACATCATTTAAATGAAAATAAAAAAAATATCAGAAATGTAATAGAAACCAATTCTTGTTGGAATAGGAATAAATGGGAAATTTCTATTTAGATTCTGTAACACCCCGATTTTTTTTTGCAGATATTAATCCCGATTCCAATAACAATCGAAATTGGTTCTCAATTCAAATGGACAATTTCGATATAGATTCTGCAGCAATACAGAATTTTTGCAGCTTTAATTGCCGATCGGGTTTTATGACACCCCTGTATATCACCTGAAACTTTTCCAATAATTTCGATATCAAAAACAAATCACTCCTGCACTTATCACACCATTCCTCCTTCCATTAGTCGAGCGGCAGTTAAAATAAACTTTTCATGCCCTCTCGAGTAAACACACACACGCAATAAGGATATAGCATTATAATTTAAAAAAAGCAATCGAAAAAAGGACACTAACAACAACAGCAGCAACAACAATGAGGTAAATACATGATATATATATTTGTATATCCAGATATTTGATCTTTTTGCGTGCTAACATGTCATGACACGAACATTTGTGTCCTTTCGTACGTTCGTTACTGGTGGCGGTGTTGGTGGCCAGTGGAAAATGCAAAAGAAAAATGGCATTAAGTCATCAAAACGCAGTAAACCAGCGTTAACGGCCCGACAGTGCATTCATTCAAAGCCTTTGGCCAACTAGGCAGTGGGTCAGTTTTATGAGACGAGCGATGAACGAAATGAAAACGCACAAAAGCGCGTTGACAATGAGGTTAAAGTCACAACAGCAATCAACAAATCAAAGGCCCAGAACACATGTTCATGCCAGTCCAGTGTTGTGCCCAGCACTGATGACGATGGTGATGATTTGTCTACTAACAAAGGCGGCAGCAGGTTATGTGACCCCAGCCACCGAGGCAAAACAAAGGACGGCCAGGCAATGGCCGGACAAAGTGTCCGATGACTGTGATACCCTGGATGATGTGTATCATCGACCACATTTCACCAATGGCCGCTCGGTGATGGTGCAACTGTTCGAATGGAAGTTCGAGGATGTGGCCGAGGAGTGTCGCACATTTCTGGGACCCAAAGGCTATGCCGGAGTGCAAGTAAGTATTTCACCATAGTGCCAAGTCCTAGCACGCCAGTTAATGTGATGTAATGTCGTGCAGCTGTCACCCGTTCTGGAACACACGCTAATTAAAACGGACGCCTTTAATCATCCCTGGTGGCAACGTTACGAGACCGTCTCCTATCGCCTGGCCTCACGCTCTGGCGACGAATCGGATTTCTGGTCCATGAGTCGCATCTGCAACGATCATGGTGTGCGTATCTATGTGGATGTAGTGCTCAATCACATGGCCGCCCCTTTGCACCTCCTCCTGAATACTTCGACTGCGACTGAGGAGGATTTCGTTGTCAACACTTTGTTGTCGGCGGACGTCAACATCTCCGACTTTAGTTATCCTAATGTGCCGTATGCGGCCAAAGACTTCCATCGTCCTTGTGCCATGGACAATGTCCCGAATGCTCATGCGATGCGTAATTGTCAGCTAAATGGACATCCTGATTTAGATCATTCGCAGGCGGCGACGGTACAGCAGCCCATAGTCGAGATGTTGAATAAATTTATTGATATGGGTGTTGCGGGATTTCGCATCGATGCGGCCAAGCACATGTGGCCAATTGAATTGAAGGTAAAGCCAAGTGCTGGCAAATAAATCGATGTGTGTACACATGGCCTTATCTCAAGTTTCCTTTCGTTTTTTTCGCAGCAAATTTACGGACAGCTCAAGGATTTAAGCAAAGAATTCAACTTTGAGGACAAGGCCAGGCCATTCATATATCACGATGTGTTCGATATGGGCTTGGATGCGATATCGAAGTAAGTGAAACCTAAAAATCCAACTCTTACAAACCATCTCCCTCTCTCTCTTTTTGCCAACATTCCAGAACCGAGTACACTACGTATGGTGTGGTAAGCGAGTACCTATATGCCGCCGAATTGTCCACCATACTCCACGGCAGAGCACCCCTGAGTTCCCTCATCAATTGGGGTCCAGCCATGGGATTTGTGCCCCATCAAGATTCCTTGGTCTTCATCGACACCCACGACACCCAGAGAGGCTTGCCGCGCGAATTGGGCAATAATCGAATGGTCACCTATAAACTGCGCCATAAATACATCATGGCCAATGCCTTGATGTTGGCCTATCCTTATGGACGTATTAAAAGAATTATGAGCTCATATTATTTTGACGAAAGTAATATAAACCAAGGACCACCCAGCGACGAGAGTGACGAGAATGTCATACGTTCGCCGCAATTCAATGGCCGGCAACAATGTACCGCGTCTTCGGGTTGGGTGTGTGAACACCGTTGGCCTGCTTTGGTTCAATTGGTGGCAATGGCTAACTATTTCAGCGTAGCTGGCCAGGAAGAAGAGAGCGTTATACACTTCCAAACTAATGGTCCGAATCACATAGCGTTTTGTCGTGGCCATAAAGCGTTTGTGGCCATGAATAATGATCCCGAAAGGGATTTTGTTAAAGAGGTGTTCACTTGCTTGGAGGAGGGATTGTATTGTGATGTTATAACTGGTGGTCTGAAGGAGGGAGGAAAGGAATGTCAGGGTCGTAGTTTGGAGGTAAATGCAGAAGGTTATGCCCAACTAAATCTAGCAGTAGATGATGATAATATGGGAGAATCAGAGGGATTCAAATTTGCTGTCGTTGAGGAGGAAGTGGATGAAGATGAAGCAGACGTGGTAGAGAGTTTTGGAGTGTTAGTGGTGTATGTGGGTTCGAAGGTGGGCATGGAGGGTGGGATAGAAGAGTTGTGGCTAGGGAATGAGGGAAATAATGAAGTTAATGGAGCTGAGCTTGGAGAAGGTTTGGAAGAGAAGAGTGAAAGTGAAGATAGTGGAAGTGATAAGGAACCAGAACTTGGAGAAGGTTTGGAAGAGAAGAGTGAAAGTGAAGATAATGGAAGTGATAAGGAACCGGTAGGAGATCAGCCAGAAGTACAGGAAGATGAGGTAGCCGAAAATGGAGAAGCTGGGGAAGAAGCAGGATCAGAAGTAGAACAGAACCCAGGGAATGAGGATAAGGAACCGGTAGGAGATCAGCCAGAAGTACAGGAAGATAAGGTGGCAGAAAATGGAGAAGATGGGGAAGAACTTGAATCGAATGGAGAACAGGGCCCAGGGGATGTGGATAAGGAGCCGGTGGGAGATCAGCCAGAAGCAGAGGAAAATGATGTAGCAGAAAATGGAGAAGTTGGAGATGAAACTGAATCAGAAATAGAACAGAACCCAGGGATTGAGGAAGTAGAGAGTGCAGGAGGTGGTGAACCAATAGAAGGAAACACAGAAGATGAAGTTGAAGAACATGTTGAAGATGGGTCGGAAAACGATAAAGTGGAGGGTGGAGAACAAGATATTGGAGATAAAGAAGTAGAAGATGAAGGCGCCAATGAACCAGCCGAAGGCAATACGGAAGTTGAAGTTGTAGAACATGACGAAGGTGTGGTGGAGAGCGATAAAGAAGAAAATGTAGAAGATCCGGCAGAAGGAAATCCGGAAGAGGGAGCAGAAGAACAGATAGAAGATATGTCGGGAAACGAAGATGAGAAAGATAAAAATCCGCAAACAAATGAAGATGAAGGAAACGATGAAGGTCTTGAAGTTGAGAATCCTTCTCAAAAAGAAAGCGAAGGAAATGAAGAAGGTCTTGAAGATGGCAATCCGCCAACAAATGAAGGAGAAGGAAACGAAAAAGGTCTTGAAGATGATAATCCGCCAACAAATGAAGGCGAAGGAAAAGAAGAAGGCGTTGAAGTAGATGATGGACAAGCAGAAGGCGTACAGGAAAATCCTACAGAAGACGACCAAGAGCAATCTCAAATTGAAGGCGAAGAAAATGGAGAAGATGTTATTACCGCAGAAGGAAGAGATGGTAGTCCTGATGAAGGCAAGCCAATAGAAGATAATGGTGGAGGAGCTGACGTTCCAGAGACACAAGGTTTAGACGATCCCGACGATCCCGAGGAAGACAATAATGAAGATAAGCCAGATGAGGAAGCACAAAATGATAAAGACGTTGTAGAGACTGATCACACTGAGGTGGATGATAACCAAGAAAACAATGAACCTGAAGCAGAGGGAGAAGAAGAGAATGAAGATCCCGACAAACAACAAACGAACGAGGAGGCCTCCAATCCAAAACAAACTGAGAGAGCAGTGGAAAAGATTGACAAACGTCAAACTGACGATGAGAACGATGGAAACCTCGATCAACAAGTTGAACAGCCAGTAACAACTAAAGAAGAAAGTGAACTTGAAATTGAAAATAATAATGAATTAGAACAAAATATAGCTGACCCAGAAAGCAACACCCAGGAAACAAGTAGAAATTCCACAGTGGAAATTATCAACCAAATAACCGAGCTTCAGCTACCCGCCAATGACTCAAAGGCAGCCGTAAAAACTGAAGAAGTCGTCGTCGCGGCTGGTATTTACCCCTCGTCACAAAAACGCCAAGGCAACGGATAACAATCAATGAAACTCTACTTACCCCTGCTCTGGCTAAGTGGACTACAGATATTAGTAATTGACTTGGATTTGAACAAAATACTATTTCACTTGAAACTGCAACTCACACCTAGGGCGGTCATCAACGGGCCAAAATGGCCTTAAAAGGTGCAGGAGGGGGAGGGAGGGGATATAGCACTGCACATACACTTTATACATATTCACAAACGCTCGCACACAAACAGATTTAAGCGTGTACCTATTGTAGCACCAGCAACGTTTTAACTTAACAATGTATTCATATGATGCTGTTCGGCTTTGGCCAACCATAGAATGACTAAGAAATTCTGGACATTTTAACAATAAAAGCTTACAATGTTGGCTAAATTGAAAACGGAAATAAAAAGGCATTTGTTGCAACAAACACACACACACACATAGAGAGAGCAAGAATTGGTTTTGGTCTCTTCCGTTGTCGTTTTATTTGATGCACATGGGAGCACATTGCACAGTGAACGCGGACAGTGGGATAGAAGTAGGCATTTGCAAAGATATTAGTTTGCCAAGTAATGATATTTATGACCTGCTGAAAAAATCCAAAATGGAGTAGAGCTTGAAGAAGGTTTGGAAGAGTAGAGTGCAAGTGAAGATAAGGGAAGTGATAAGGAACCACAATAAGAACCAGATATAGAACAGAACCCAGGGAATATGGCCGAGGAACTGGTAGAAGATCAACCAGCAGTACAGGAAAATGAGTTACCAGAAAATGGAGAAGCTGGAGAAGAACCTGAGTCAGAATCATAACAGAACCCAGGGAATGTGTATGAGGAAGTGGTAGGAGATTTGCCAGAACTACAGGAAACTGAGTTACCAGAAAATGGAGTAGCTTTAGAAGAACCTGAATCAGAACAGAACCCAGGGAATGTATATGAGGAACTGGTAGGAGATCAGCCAGAAGTACAGGAAAATGAGTTACCAGAAAATGGAGAAGCTGGAGAAGAACCTGGATCAGTTGTAGAACAGAACCAGGGGAATGTGGACGAAGAACTGGTAGGAGATCAGGCAGAAGTGCGGGAAAATTAGATATCAGAAAATGGAAAAACTGGCGAAAGAACCTGAATCAGATGTAGAACAGAATCAAGGATATGTAGAGAGTGTTGGCGGTGATGAACCAGAGGAAGGAAATGCAGACAATGAAGTTGAAGAACATGTTAAAGATGTACCGGGAAGAAGATCAACCAAGTGATAATGTAGCAGATGCTCAGGAAAATGAGATATCAGATGTAGGACAGAACCCAGGGAATGTGGAAGTAGAGAATTAAGGTGGTGATGAATCAGCAGAAGATGAAGTTGAAGAACATGTTAATAGAAGTTAAACCGATTTATAATGCTCCATATGCTCGATAAGATGAAATATCAGAAAATGGAGAAACTAGCGAATGAACCTGAGTAAAATATAGAACAGAACCCAGGGAATATGGAAGTAGAGAGATAAGGCGGTAGTGAATCAGTAGAAGGAAATACAGAAGATGAAATTGAAGAACATGTTCAAGATGTACCGGGAAACGATACAGTGATACAATGATCGGCTACTCACAAAAACTGACAAATAAACCACTGCGTGTAGTTTTCTTGAGCATGTACCTTAGGGGTGGGATAGTGATGTATAAAAATTAGGAGTTCGATGTGCATACACTAGATTCCCCTATTTTTTGAGGTTCGGAAAAAACTCAATGAGCAAAATAATGGGGCTGGTGGGGTGAGTATCAGTGAGCGCTCATCGGGGTCAAAGCTGAGGAAAAGGGAAACAATACACAAAAACCCCCAAAACTGCCTCGCCTGATTGGCTAAGTTGCCAAAATCTACAAAGACAACGGAGGAAACAGAGATAGAAGATGTTTGACATTTTCAATCTCCTTCTCGATGGTTGACCGAGTCACCCAAGCCTTCGGAGACAGCTGAACCCAGTGTCAATAGAAGTCCTCAAGCCATAGCGAGATAAAGACAGAGACATAAAATATTCGACACTCATAGTCTCCTGCTAGCCTTCACAGTCACGAATAAAATTCCTGTAATCGATGCCCCCTATGGTTGGCCAAGTCGACCAAGGCCTTAAGGATATTTAAACCCAAAAACAGATATAGAAGATGTTCCACATTCCCAACCTCCTTCTCGATGCTTGGCCTATGCCTTCGAAGACAGCAGAATCCAGTGTCAGTAGATGCCCTCTATCCACAGCGGGACAGAAACAGAGACATAAAATAACACTGTGCGACATTTTAAAAACTCTGGGAAGTGATATTACTTTTCTGTAACAATTTAGTGAGATCTTCGCTGAAAGTGGACTGTATAAAATTTTGGTGGACTCACAATTTGTAAAATCTCAGTTTTCCAGACGGAAAATAAAAGAAAAGACGAAGGCAGGTTTGGTTTATTGGGTGATGTGCTTCTTACCGCTCCGATCGGAAAAGTTGAGCGAAAGCTCTTCTGTGTGATGATTTTACGAATTAAAGTCCAATAAAAATACTTAAAATTCGTCTAAAAGATAAAAACGATGAACAAAATACTAGATTTTCAATTTTTCCAAAAAATACCAAAATTCCCAAAGTGGGGGAAATTTGTTCCAAAATTGGGAAGTGCAATAAAAATACTTAAAATTCATCTAAAAGACAAAAACTATGAACTAAATACTATATTTTAAATTTTTCCAAAAATAAAAAATACCCAAATTCCAAAAGTGTGGAAAATTTGTTTCAAAAATGGGGAAGTACAATAAAATACTATAAATTCATCTTAAAAATCAAAACGATGAACAAATTACCAGATTTTCAATTTTTCTAAAAATAAAATTGTTCCAAAATTGGGGAAGTGCAATAAAAATACTTAATTCGTCTAAAAGATAAAAACGATTTTAAATTTTTCTAAAAATACCCAAATTCCCAAAGTGGGGAAAATTTGTTCCCACATTGGGGAAGTAAAAACATTGGGGATAAAAACGATGAACAGAATAATAGATTTTCATATTTTCCCAATAATAAAAAATACCCAAATTCCCAAAATGGGGAAAATTTGTTCCAAAATTGGGGAACTGCAATAAAAAACTTAAAATTCGTCGTTGCCAAAAAATATCCAAATTCCCAAATTGGGGAAAATTTGTTCCAATATTGGGGAAGTGCAATAAAAATACTTAAAATTTGTCTAAAGGATAAAACGATTTTCAATTTTTCCAAAAATACCTATATTCCTAAAGTGGGGAAAATTTGTTCCAAAATTGAGGAAGTGCAATAAAAATACTTCAAATTCGTCTAAAAGATAAAAAAACGATTTTCAATTTTTCCAAAAATACCATATATTCCAAAAATGGGGAAAATTTGTTCCAAAATTGGGGAAGTGTAATAAAAATACTTAATTCGTCTAAAAGATAAAAACGATTCTCAATTTTTCCAAAAATACCTATATTTGTTCCAAAATTAGGGAAGTTCAATACAAATATTTAAAATTCGTCTAAAAGATAAAAACGATGAACAGAATAATAGATTTTCATATTTTCCCAATAATAAAAAATACCCAAATTCCCAAAATTGGGAACTGCAATAAAAAACTTAAAATTCGTCGTTGCCAAAAAATATCCAAATTCCCAAAGCGGGGAAAATTTGTTCCAAAAATTGGAAAGTTCAATAAAAATACATATAATTTATCTAAAAGATAAAAATAATGAACAAAGTACTAGATTTTAAATTTTTTTCCAAAAATAAAAAAATACCCAAATTCCCAAGGTGGGGAAAATTTGTTCCAAAATTGGGGATGTTTTTATTAAAATGTTTTTTTTTTAAATATTTCAACTGCATTTTGTCTTCGCCTTTTCAATTGCTTTGTCCACTGTCCAACACCGAGAACACCAATTGCTTTGCCACATTAATGGAAAACTCAATTATAGTCATTTTTCGAACATTCATTCGAACAAACGAAACTAGGAAGCCATGTCAGGAAGGACAATAAAAAATCCACCGAAATGTGCAAATGCTATGGAGCATTGCAGAAAAATTGCGGAAGAGGACTAAAATGACTCCACCTAATAATATACAATGATTAAGCAAAAAAACCCCCCCAAAAAAAAAACAATTTTCAAGATGTAATCGAAGTTATCGCTAATACTTGATCAAATTTAAAGTCTTTTCCCTCCTTCCGACCAATGGCCAAATGTCTGCTTAAACACAGCCATAAGGCAACGAAAACACGCAGTTGGAATTGGCCAAAAGGTAAGTGTAGACATTGTTATCGTTGCACAAGGAATAGTTTTCAAATGTTAGGCATCGCAAAGTGCAAAAGAGATCTGGAGGGAGGGAGGGACTGAGGGATAACAATGTACAATTTTAGGAATTTTCACAACAACTGCAATCCTAAGATGTGTGTTATCCTTTGCCGTTTTCTATGTTTGAGAAGGAGGTGGGGTGAACTCTGAAGAATTCTTTGGCAGCTCTTTAAATGGTATTTCTCCATTGATGTTGTTGTTCTCATGCCGGATTTCTCTGGCAATTGATTGTGCTACATTTTCCCTATAATTGTGCAACAACATCGTTTTCGCAGCAGGTGCATCAACTTGATAATGTTATTATCATCGCTGGAATTCAAAAAGTTAAGCAGTCGCTGTTTTTTAATCCGAGGGCAATCTTGTTTGGAGATTAGAGCTACTTCTAGATATTTGGAGGATTTGCAGATACAACTTTGTAGATTGAAGTTGCTGCTGCAGTTGTTTCTTCGTGGCACTTATGGTGTTTTGGGTGGATTTTAATTGGTAGTTTTTAGCAGTTGTTACGAAGTTTTATGTGGTAACAATCGTGAATTGAATGAAGACGAGTGTTTAGTGTTTAATAATTTAATGTGGATATGAATAGGATATTTGAGGAAGAATACGATTTGATATAAACTTATAATCTATAAAAGTAAATATATCACTCGAAAACGGCTAGGCCGATTTGTGTAATTCTTTTCCAACAAAATGTTCGTCATAGTCCTAAGGCTTTATGATGGAAGAGACTTTGGATTCTGAATTCATATTTTCAGTACACAAAAAAAATTCAAATAATATCGAACGAAAAAGAATAGTGTAATAATAGAAAATATACGCAAATCTATTTACAAATTATTAAAAAATATATAAAAAAATTAGGAAATTAAAAATATTACTTTTGGCCAAATTATTTCATATTTGGGACCAGTTTTTGCCAACATTTCATTATAAAAAGTTCCTAACTGGAAAATGTTTAATATATTTTTTAACTCCATATGTGGTCTTCTTACTCAGAAAGTATTACCACATCCCTGTAGTAAAAAAAGTAATGACAACCATAGTTTTTTATTGGCTGTCCTTAATGGGTTAAGAAATTCCAACAAAATCACAATTAGTGACCAATACCTTTCCAGCGGTCCTTCAGGAACATCCACAAGTTTCTTGAAGCCAGCTAATAGTATTTTGATTTTATTAAGACTATTAAATATTTGTAATTTCGACTGCATTCACGTTTATAATTGTTGTAGAGCAAGTAACAGCTCCATCATGGAACTTATGGAGCGTCTTGCTGACACTATTATCGGATAATGAAATATTATTTAGAAAAATCGAATTAAGAAAAAAATTGAATAAAAAATGATTTGAACTTGGATATTCTTCTGGCTCAAGACCATTCTGCATCTATATTTTATAGAATGCAAATTTATATATCATTATTTTGTTTTTATATTCCATAATTTTATATAAACCTAGAAACAATTTGCTTTAAATTCGCCGAAAAATATATATTTCTATCACCTACCAGAAAAAAGTTACGATTTTTTAAAATAAAATACCAAATGACAAAGTGACTGATTTTCGATCCACCCTAGAGTCTACAATTTCATATTTTCCTGCAAATCGGAAAATGCAGTTATATTTCTCTTATGCAGAATTACAAACTATCAAAGTTTCATTAAAATCGGAAAACTTAAAGAAAATTTGTGTTCCCCTTTAACCCTCTCATACGCGAATTTTCTTTTTAATAAATTTATAAAACTTACTATGCTTTTTGATGAGGTATGGGCCTAAATCTGATTCTATGGAGTCTTGAAGTTCTAATTCATACAGGACATGAGTAACAGGATGTTTCTTAAAATCATTATACTGCAGATATCGGTTAAACCAAAAAATATATTTTTAAATGTTTCTTCATTTTAAAAATCTTTGTTATATATCACTTCGGATAACAAAGACACTTTTTCTTGTACTTGAAGAAATCCAATATAAATAAGAAGATCTTCTAAACAATTTCGAATTAAAAGAAACTCAAACAATTGAAATTTGAGACTTCCCTTTTGTTTTCACCATCCTTCGCAAACCCATGTTAATGGATTTGTTGGTTATCTTAAAAATAAAAATTATAAATTCTACAAAATATGTGTTTTTAAAGATTTTATCGCAATGTTGTCTATAGGCAACATTGGGCATGAAATATGTTAACCATTTCATATCATATCAAAATCTAAACTGATCTACTCAATTTTTTCACCAACTAGTTAGAGTAGAAAAAAATTTATCAAATTTCATTAAGATCGTTTGAAAAATATTTATGACCCATATTTTAAATGTAAGATTTCCTTATATTTCCTTCTATAAGAACATACTCGGTCTTTGTTAGTCCTTTTCCGCGTTCATTAAGATATATAATAAGCTTATACATTTTGGGAAGAGGATTTCATGCAAAAGAATCGCAAAGGAAGAATAAGGACATAACAATAATCACTAAAAAATTACCAATTCTCATAATTTATTTAGACAATTAATTCTGGAAACCCAAGGAACCTATTTCAAAAGTAAAAATTTAGGTTTATCCCTGGACATTGAAGCTAAAAATAAAACTTTTTTATTCTTATCCTTGATCAAAATTAAGAAATATCGGTTATTTTTCTAGAAAATCACCTTTTTGGGCTTTATTTTCCCCGATTTAGGAATTGTGAAAGTTTTATATAAGGTATCACAAAAATGTGCAAATTCTTGAATTTTTGTGATACATCATCTAAAAATCTCACTATTCCTAAAACGGGGAAAATAAACTCCCAAAATGTTGCCAATTGAATTTATAACGGCTAAACATAATACTTTTTTCTTATGATCCTTAATTGAAATTAAGGAATGGCTGTTATTACAAAATCATATTTTTGGGATTTATTTTCCCCGTTGTAGGAATTGTGAGAATTTTATATGAGCTTTGAAAAAAGTGTTTTAAAAGTTACACTATTCCATAGTCTTCAATTTTTGTGGTGGCTAATATAAAAAATACACAATTCCTAAAACGGGGAAAATAAATCCCAAAAATGTGATTTTTT
Organism: Polietes domitor; assembly: GCA_947397865.1. NCBI lineage: Eukaryota > Metazoa > Arthropoda > Insecta > Diptera > Muscidae > Polietes > Polietes domitor. Next base: position 131,621,344 of record OX377622.1, read on the forward strand.
AGAAAAATAAACTCGAAATTTTATTAAAATTTTTAAAACTTACAAACTCCTATCCGAATGACTTCACTTTGGGGTGCTATATCTCATCTTTCATTTGTGAAAAGATCCCAAAAAAATCTTAAATCCTAGCTAAGTGCATTAAAAATGTTTAGATCTATAATTGCAGATATTTTCCCAATGTTTTTATACCCTCCACCTCCAGGATGGGGGTATACTAACTTTGTCATTCCGTTTGTAACACCTTGAAATATCGACCTGAGACCCTATAAAGTATATATATTCTTGATCGTCATAAAATTCTAAGATGATCTAGCCATGTCCGTCCGTCTGCTGAAAGCACGCTAGCATCTAAAGGAAAGGAGCTAGAACGTTCATAAATGCGTCTTATAGTCGTAGATCGGTTGGGATTGAAACGGGGCGAAATCGGCCCAAAGGGAAACAATTTTCCCTCACAAGGACTAAAAATACCCATAATAATCCCTAATATTTTAGCGTATTTACGCATGTTTTTTGAATATGTCTGTTTATATTTGCTTGATATTTGGTATGCGCATTCCCCTTATTTGTAGGGGGTGAAAAGGGGCAAAAAAGGGATAAAAATGGTATATATTAAATGATAACAGCTGGAAACACGAAATTCGGTGTGTACATTCCTCTAATTGAGTAGATACATAATATAAAAGTATTTTTTTTTTCAAATTCGTACTTTTATGGGGTAAAATAGGAATAGAGGGATACAAATGGTACCAACCAAACGGCTGTACCTAGAATAATGAAATTCGGTGAATACATTCCTCTGATTGCATTGCATAGATGAGTAAAATACACGCATTTTTCAAAATTCGTACTTTTTGGGGTTAACTTGAAAAAAGGGGATAAAAATAGTACCAATCAAATGACCGCAGCTAGAGTCATGAAATTCGGAGTATACATTCCTCTGAGTGTGTAGACACGGAAAATAAACTGATTTTTCGAAATTTGTACTTTTTGGGGTTAAAATGAAAAAAGGGGATAAAAATAGTACCAATCAAATGACCGCAGCTAGAGTAATGAAATTCGGAGTATACATTCCTCTGACTGTGTAGACACGAAAAATAGACGAATTTTTCGAAATTAGTACTTTCAAAGGTACAATGGTACAGAGATATAAAAAAGTACCAGCTAAACGACTACAGCTAGAATGATGAAATTCTAATTGCGTAGAAACGTCAAGGGGGTAAAAATGGTACCAACCAAATGGGCGCAGCTGGAATCATGGAATTTGGTGTATATATTCCTCTGTCTGTATAGACACGCAAAATAAAAAGTTTTTTTCCAAATTCGTAGTTAGGTTATTTTGCACTATGTACGTCTGATAATGGATCTTCAAAATGTGTACTTTTGGAATTAAAATAGAATGGAAATACAGCCAACTGTAGCACCCACTATCTACCAATATTTATGGTTTTGAAATTATTTTTGAAAATATAAATATAAGAATATTTATTTTTTGAATTGACGTATTGGTAGCATTACCTTATAAGCGTGGTTTGATATAATTAAAATATTATATTTATTTTTAAAATTAATTTTTAAATATTTGTATTTGTTTTGGTTTGGCTATATTAAAAAAAGTTATTTTCCTGTAATATTTCTGTACTTCTACGAAAACCGACAACCTCTGTGGAATGCAATCGATGGTGGAGGGTATATAAAGTTCGGCCCGGCCGAACTTAACGCCGTTTTTACTTGTTTTTTCTCTCAGCATGTGGTTACATATGTACAAATTCAAATTCTTCTTCTTCTTTCAAAAACAATTTTTGTGGTACATCAGATAAAAATCTCACAATTCCTAAAACGGGGAAAATAAATTCCAAGGGAAACAACCGCCATTCGTGATTTTGCGTCGAAGATAAGAAGACAAAAAATATTTTTAGCAGCTGCGTCCGTAGATAAAATTAAGTTCAATGAATAGTTTCTGAGATCTATAATTGCTACAAATATTCCAAAAATTTCCAATCTGCAAATTTATTGAATGTAGATCCTATTTACAAGTTGTGTTCTTGTCCATGCCGAGGTGCAGCTTCTCTACAAATGCTGCAGTTATTTAAAAAATCCATTAAGCTATATCTAACTTTAACTATTGTGACAAAAAATGCTGTAATATTTACATCGCGAATTTATTGTCTTTAGTGTCTATTTACAGGGTGATTTTTTAAGAGCTTGATAACTTTTTTAAAAAAAAAACGCATAAAATTTGCAAAATCTCATCGGTTCTTTATTTGAAACGTTAGATTGGTCCATGACATTTACTTTTTGAAGATAATTTCATTTAAATGTTGACCGCGGCTGCGTCTTAAGTGGTCCATCCGCTTAGTCCAATTTTGGCATTTCCACGTTTTTGAGTAACAGAGACCCAATTGGTGCGAACGGCGACGAATCGAAAATTGGTGGTCATCATTAACACTGGCCGATACAGCTGCGATATTTTCTTCAGTTCGCACTCTACGTAAGCGTGTTGGTGGTTTAATGTCCAACAATGTAAATTTGGTGCGAAATTTAGTCACAATAGCCCGAATAGCCGCTTCAGTGGGTCGATTAAACTGACCATAAAATGGAAGCGCGCAATGAACTTTCTTAACAGAGCACGCATTTTGATAATAAAATTCAATAATTTGCAAGCGTTGTTCGTTTGTAAGACGATTCATGATGAAATGTCAAAGCATACTGAGCATCTTTCTCTTTGACACCATGTCTGAAATCCCACGTGATCTGTCAAATACTAATGCATGAAAATCCTAACCTCAAAAAAATCACTCTTTAGAAATCCGAAACTGTTTTCATTTCAATTCCACAAAATCAAACACCGGATATTGTTAATTTTAACTAAAAATTCCAAACGATTTACTAAGAATTTCGAATACTGCGCAGAATCGCCGAAAGGACTCTCTGTTTACTAACTCAACTTGTTATTGTCCTGCCGTCAAAGCACGTGCTCGCCTTTGTGGGCTACAACTTTCGAATTCCATCTGAAAACTGTTGCTTGCCTTCGTCATATGTTATTAACATAATATCCACACATTTGGTTAACAGAGCACTGTTAACTAACAGCGAGGGGCAAGCAAGCAAAAACGAAGTGTTCGACAAACGAACGAGTCAGTTAACAAACGGTTTGCAAACGTTATACACGTGCATAGAATAACGGGCCCGACGGAAACGGATGTGAAACGGATAAAGTTTGAATTGAAATAGAAAACACACAGTGGAAAACAACAACAACAACAGAAAAAATTAAAATAAAAAAACAACAAAATAATAGAGTCCCACTTTGTGTTATGGAAAAAAATGAATGCGAAAATAAATGAATGATTTTGCTTTTATTTGTCATGATGAAGTGAAAAAAAGAATATCAAACGACGACGGCGACGTTACGGGGCAAGTTTTGGAAAAAAAATATTAGGCTGCCACCAAAAATCTCTTTTACGATTAGCACTAGACTGTGCGGCCTTTTCAATTGCGCTGAAAAGAAGTGTGTTTTAGAATAAAAAGTGAATGTCGTTTTGTGTGCTGTGTGGAAAATCCACAAAAAATAAATGGTCATAAATGTAATTAAAACAACGCCACACACAAAAGGGGAAAGTTTCAGTGGATTTTTTCGTCCTTTCAGCGGCGTGTTCAACAGCCATTATTGCGGCCGGCCAACATTTCAACATTTGAGAACAACTTCCGTTTAGGGTAATGCGAGTGTGTGTGTATGTATTTCCGGTTTAACAATATGTTGCTTAAACAAACAGCAACGTCATCATTATCGTTATTGTCGTTGTCATCCTTAGCCGCTACGCCACGCAACTTATAATGAGATTTTAATCATAAGCGGCTTAAGATATTAACCAACCTCAACGATGAGAATTACGCGTTGAGAACACATTAAATTAAAATCAAAATCAAAACCGAATCAAATTGAATTTTTTTTTGTGAGCGATGTAAATGCGTGGATTTAATTCATTCGTTGTAAATCCATGACAATTTTTCACAAAAAAAATATTATATTACCAAGGGTATTAGAATTGCCTGAGGTTGGGTGTATGTATGTAAATATGTTAAATAAATTCGTTGAAAAATTCTTTATCTCCTGCTGGTCTTTTAGGGTTTGTTTGCCCTCCCACACGACAACGTAAGGGTGGCAGCAAGTCGAGACGCAGACAGGAAAGAAGTTGACAAATAATGTGTGTCATTTGTCATGAAACAAATATAAAAAAGTGTAGTGCGAAGAGAAGTGAAGTGATGTTTCGAAATCAATCACAGGTGACCATGTGTTCGATGGAAGTTTAGATTAACTGAGGACAGGTTTTGTACTAACTGAACACGGGATGGTTATACCCTTTAAGGCAATATTTTTAAGAGGACTAACTATGAGAATGAATATATATATCTAAGTCTATGAGATTTTTACCAGTTTCTTCTCTATCTAATTCTGAGCCTATCTGTATAATTTGTAGTAACCTGTACCATGTTCTGGGTCTAGGGATTAAAATAAAGACATCATTGTCTGTGAAATATGTTGATAAAACACTGCACTCGAATCAAAGAGTATTGGTGGGATTTCTGAACCAAGTGCAATATTAGGGTCACCAGTTTTATCAACAAATTCTCAGAAGGCTCAGAATTAGATAGAAAAAAACAGAACATAGTACAGGTTGCTAAAAATTATACAGATAGGCTCAGAGAAGAAACTGGTAAAAATCTCATAGACTTAGATATATTCATTCTCATAGTTAGTCCTGAATAGACCATTTTTGCAGAATAAACTTATAGTCCAGCTAGTCTGAGTTTTTTTTACATTGGTTCAAAGTTTTCAGTTTTTTGGTCGACGGGAGCATTATACTAAGTGACGAAATTGTTGTAAGTTAATGCCTGAGAGAATTTTTATTGTCATAACTATATTATGGAGTTTTATGAGGATCATTTTCGTGGAAGATCTTAACCCTCTAGCCCCTCTCTTTATGGGTCAATTTGACCCGTTTTTCGAGAAAATCAAAAAAGTCCTTAAGGATGTTTTACGTAAAGCTTCACGCTTAAATAGTAAAATTCCACGCTTACTTATACAACAAAATTACTGGGGTTAAAATTCGTCCATGTTTTTTTGAAAGATCGAACTTTTTCGACAGAAAAGCACAGATAGAGATTGGATTTTTTTTGCAAAATTTTCAATTTCGCGGAAGTTATGGCTAAAATGATTTGTATGCATGAAATTATGTTTTGTAATTTTGTAAAATTTACAAAATCGTACTTCATCGCCAGTCAAAAAAGAAAAAGGTAGAAAAATCGTGATTTTTTCGAAAACAAGCATTTATTTTCTTATTTTGGAACATATTGTGGGCACAAAGTTTTGTAGAGGAGGTTGACTACACTTTTTTATAGAGAGAAAATGATCTCAGAAACTGATTAATTGAATTTTTAGAATGTATTGAAAGAGGGGCCTCCTCCCACATCCGCGTTTCAAAAATTCTAAATAGGATCCGATTAGGTTCAATTTATATTTTTGGTAGTTTACATGAGAACATAAATGACATAATGATTTTTTATGGATTGTAAATTTTTATTCCCGTAAAAGAAATCTATAAAACGGTAAAATCATGACATGCTTAAAAAATATATTTAAAGCTTCTTTCAAAATAATAACAATACTGAGGGCAATTTAAAATCAAAGTTTTACAGAAAATGTTAATGTTCAAAAAAAAAAACAATCGAAGTCTCTTCTTTGCGTATAAAAATTAGTTAATTTAACATAAAAGGGAAATCGTGGAGACACAAACCTGTGCTCTGGAGCTAGTTTGTCGGTTGATTATAAATTATTCGTCCAAATTTCAAAAACAGTCAAAGCGACTATTGGAAGTCGTAGCAACCCTTTTTCATAAAATATTGATTACAAAATATTCGCTCACAGTTTTAAAAACATCTGACTAAAAGACAACATTTTTCAAATATTGCTCATATTCGAACGTTTCCTTAAGTAGGGTGTATGTAGAAAATTATTTTTTGTTAGATTTTCATTTATTAAGACTTAGTTTAGAAAATTAGTGTTAGTTTTTGAGCGCCCCGGTAGTCGAGTTGGTATCGTGCTCGGCTATCAGCGTGAGGATTGTGGGTTCGATTCCCACCAGAGGCTCTGGTCTGTCGCTGCAATAACTAGCTACAATGGTCTTTAGTCACCCCAAAAATTAGAATATAAATTTACTTTGTATTGTAATTCATAATAAATAAATAAAAAATAAAAATTAATGTTAGTTTGAAAGTGGTCTAAGTCACACTAAGTCACACACTGACATTGATGTATGGTGATGTAAAAAAAACATTTTTTTATTTATAATGTCCACTTTAAGTGATTCTGAAAATTTGAATAACATATAAAATTAAATTATTTTAAAAGTAAATAATAATTTCAATATAGAACAACCTCCAATTATTTATATATTTATTATTTTTTTTAATAACATATTTTGGGCTTTCTTTCATATTTAGTACGGAAATATTACTTTTTCGAATTAAAATAAAATATTTTTAATTTTTTTTTTCAATTTTGAGAAGAATGTCAGTCAGTGCACCCTCTGAAAGTAATTGTTCGCATAGAGGTAGCAACGTTCCCGATTTTTTTATAAAAGTTGGATATAAAGAGTGATTTTTTTGAGGTTAGGATTTTCATGCATTAGTATTTGACAGATCACGTGGGATTTCAGACATGGTGTCAAAGAGAAAGATGCTCAGTATGCTTTGACATTTCATCATGAATAGACTTACTAACGAGCAACGCTTGCAAATCATTGAATTTTATTATCAAAATGCGTGCTCTGTTAAGAAAGTTCAGAAAGAAAGAAATTGTGTTCAGCGACGAAGCTCATTTTTGGCTCAATGGGTACGTAAATAGGCAGAATTGTCGATTTTGGAGTGAATATCAGCCAGAAGCATTGCAAGAGCTACCAATGCATCCAGAAAAAGTCACAGTTTGGTGCGGTTTATGGGCTGGTGGCATCATTGGACCGTACTTCTTCAAAGATGATGCGAATCGTAACGTAACTGTGAATGGTGAGCGCTACCGTGAGATGATATCCAACTTTTTTTGCCCAAAATGGAAGAACTGAACTTGGTTGACATGTGGTTTCAACAAGATGGCGCTACATGCCACACAGCTCGCGATTCTATGGCCATTTTGAGGGAAAACTTCGGAGAACAATTCATCTCAAGAAATGGACCGGTAAGTTGGCCACCAAGATCATGCGATTTGACGCCTTTAGACTATTTTTGTGGGGCTACGTCAAGTCTAAAGTCTACAGAAATAAGCCAGCAACTATTCCAGCTTTGGAAGACAACATTTCCGAAGAAATTCGGGCTATTCCGGCCGAAATGCTCGAAAAAGTTGCCCAAAATTGGACTTTCCGAATGGACCACCTAAGACGCAGCCGCGGTCAACATTTAAATGAAATTATCTTCAAAAAGTAAATGTCATGGACCAATCTAACGTTTCAAATAAAGAACCGATGAGATTTTGCAAATTTTATGCGTTTTTTTTTTAAAAAAAGTTATCAAGCTCTTAAAAAATCACCCTTTAGTAGTAGGGAATTCTAAGAAAAAATGTTGTACTTCGGTTGAAAAATATTTTTCTATTGACTCAAACATAAAAAACCACTGCATGTCTCAAAATTAATAATGTGTGACTTAGGCTACTATCACACTTACTGGGACATATGTAGAAAAACTGTTTTTCCTTTGGTGATCTTTTCTCCTTTTAAAGGATATAACAATTTCTAAAAATTTAATTGAATATTTCTACACATAAGTTTATATCAATTTAGTGAAAGAGAACTCTCAAGAAATAAAAAAATATTGTTCAGTGCGAAAAACTGTGAAAATTGCTTTTCTCAAAAATATATATGATTTATGCATATTATACCTTCAGCCTTACGCTACCTTCACCGAATCCTCGAATGGCAAGGAATATTTATCTCTATCCGCACTTCTTACTATTCATCAGTCTGCTGTCCATCTATTATTTGTATGGAAAATACAAGTCGTTCACGATTTTATCATTGGGTTCAACGGATTATCTGTAATTTTCGTGATATTCGATAACACCATAAAAATGAGTCGTAACTCCGACATATCTCATTCGAATTTAAAAATCAATTTTTCAATGATGTACAGAATACTGGAATACAATATTATACAAATTTAAATTAATTTACAATAAAAATTTAATTAATTTAATTTAGAAATTGAACAGATTCAGGTCCATGACTATTGACAAAACAATCTAACAAATTTTTGTTGGTCACGTGTTGGTCAAACAGTGTTGGTGGAAATTTGTATTATTGGAAAAGCAATTCAATTCAAGTATTTTATTGAAATTTCCTCTATATAAGACCATATTGTTGTTCATTTCCAATGATATTATTAAATATTTAATAATTCTCTATTTGCCAAGATATTTTTGACAACATTTCATTTTATGAAAATTCCTCCATGTAAGACCAGGACTGTGTTTAATTTTTCTGACGTATTTTGGCGTTTTAAAATTCCAATTTTCACCGAAGACACCTTTAACTAAGGTCTCTAAATCTTCTAACTAGATTCAGAATTTAAAATATTTTTGATATAGGCATGCTAGTTATGGAAAATGAACAAAATATTTTTTATTTTATTTTTTTTATTTTTTAAGACGACAGTTCCTATACCGCTGCTACTACATAAAATTGTTATTCAGAGTATTTATAGCCCTTACCTTCGACGAAACTGGGAATATTGGTAAAAAAACATCAAAAATTATCCATAAACAAATTTTGTGCTAATGATAGTGCAGACAAATTTTGAAGTCTCAATCACAAAAGGTTTATATTTTAGTGGCATAGTACAGGCTTTACGCTTTTCTTTAAGCTATATTGTGTCTAATTAAGCCACAAACATTTCACAATTAAAAACATTAAATTTTCCTTTCTTTACATTTGTACAACATTATGCAGCTGTAAAGATTTAGTGGGCGGTTCGGGGCATGGTCGACCTAAATTTGTTTACATTGCTCGACAGTCTGTCTTCTGTTGACAAACTGTATATTTCAAACTTTCTCCAATCGTTTTGTGGTTTGGTATTTTTTAGGCCAGGCGCTATAGAATGTGAAGAAAATCAGCTTAGGTTTAGATATAGGTACCAAATAATTTAGAACATCATCATCGGACTTTTTTCCATGTTTCAAAGTTTAGAGTGACGACTGCATATTTGACACACTTTACCTTAACATAAATGTTTTTTGTCTATAAAAAAATTCTCATAATTTTTTGGAAATAGGAAAACTTTAGAATTTAAAATAGCTGAACGTTTGAATTAGCATTATAAATAATATTTATTAAATATAGGCTACATATCAGCAAAACGAGACAACCATAGAGATAATTTAGATCAGAGACCCTGGAGCATTTGTGCTTCTTACGATGATCATTTCATTTGATTTCACATTTCACACGTTTAATCACTTTACTAGTAATTCAATTAATTTGGGGTGTCAATTTCAAATTGGATTCCATGTTTGTGTCTGAATTAAACATAAAACTATTCCATGGCCACAAGCACCAACCACTAAAATTAAATTGTTAATGAATCTTTATATAGCCATCAATTTGTGAAACCCAACTCTGACAGAGCACAACATACTCGTACATACATACATACCCGAATCGAAAATCTAAAACAAAGAGCCAGCGAGAGAAACTAAACAAAGAAGTGAATCCGGAATAATGTAATTTACTTAATTGCAATTTACATTTGATGTAATTACATTTTTAATAAGTTTTTCCCTATGAAACAATGTAGACAAGTGAGAAGCAACAGCAACAACAACAGAAACGCTGCGTCAACTAACGCAACAATAGCAAATGAATACGTGTGCAACGCGAGCACAGACACCCACGCACACATACGAAAGCTTTTGTTTCCGTTTCCTGTATACGAACGGTGAGCAAGTAAAGTAAAGTAAAGATGAAAGTGAGTGAGTGACAACAATACATGTTCGGGAATACAACTAACAAAGCAAGCAGTGCCATTATTTTTGTCGTGCAACAGAAAATATTTGAGCAGGACACAAAAGAGTCCACAGCCAAAAAGAACTCCATAGATGTCGGCATACATACTCAAATACTCATATATGTATATCTGTATGTCTGTACTTGTATGAATACATAAATAAACAACAAGAACTGCGACAATTTTGCTGTTTGTTTGAATAGGTAAGTTATTGAATAATTAATGTTTACAAATATTATTCTATGTCAACTAAATAAATAACGACAGAAAAAAAAAAAACAACAATAACAATTAGGAAGTATTGCGGACGCGGAAGTAGCAGCAAAACCTGTTTATTTTTATCGCTGAAACTATAAAAGTCCCTCGAAGTTTTATGCTAGACGAGGTTAAGTTCAGAAGTCGCATAAATAATTGCTACATAAACCACTGCATGTTTGAGGGGAGGCTGTGTGTTTAGATACTTCAACAAGGGTTTCTCTTTTCGTAATTATTGGAAAATATTTTTCTTCAACTGGACATGGGAAATAGTAAACAGTACAATGACCTTTTTGGTTTGTTAAATATGGGTGATTCATATAAATACATTTGACTATTTTATTGAAAATAAACAATTTAAATAAAATATATATATATATATATATATATATTGAAGGATAATGTGGTGAAATTTAGAAAAATGTTGGGAAATAGGAAAAGTATATCTGAGAGTTATTGGTTCACGTGAGTTTCAAAATAGCCACATATGAATTGAGCACAATATAAATAATTACAAAAGTTTACAGATATTTTGACGAAGAGCTGAAAAAAATTTTTGCTGGCACGAAAAATTTATTAAAAAGTAAAAAATCGAAAAAATGCTGGTGTTATTTTTTATAGCTAAAATTCATACAAAGAAAACGATCACCTTTTGTAATATATCTATGAATAAATGTAGACGAAAAAGATTTTTTAAATCACGATTTCCTAAATTTTTGATTATATACCCGTCGCGCCTGCAAAATATATTTCTTAATTATCTTACGTCTACGAATTGCGTTATAGGGTTTGTATTCTTAGTTAGAATGCCATGTAATAAAAAATAAAACAAAATATGTTCTCCGCTTTTTTATATTTTTGAAATTTACACATGAAGATACAATTAAAACACTGTCCGACAGTCTATATTACACTTGAACTAGTTTTTTATTTCCTCATTCTGTTGCACCTTAAAATGACTAAAAAGTTCCAAAGGATACAATTTTGCAAAAATTATTTTCAATACTTATTAGCATCCTATGATACCGGTATGAGTGCCCCATTAAAGAAGAGTAGAGCTGCTAAAAATACTTAAAATTGCAAGCTTCTTTCTGTGTTTGTTTAGTATTAAAAACCATTTCAAGTTTTCCCTCTTAAAAATAAAATATGAATAAAGTAAATAAATTAAGGGGTAAACTTGAAGTGGTTGTTAATGCTGAACTAATACAGATAGAAGCATAATATTTGAATTAGTTTTAACAGATATTCTCGTCGTTGATTTGACACTAACTGCTTTATATCTACAATATTAAAAATAAATAATTTACCAATTGCGGTTGCTGCAAACACCCCGACATGACGTTACCATTGGAAAAGCAAAAATGTTAGAAAAAATTAAAAAAAAAATAATTCTTTCGAAACCATTGAGATTTCACAGAAACCTTTTTATATTTTTAACCTTTCCAGAGAGATGCTTATATCGATCATTCCATATCAAACCGAACACCTTTTTTACATCACCATTTCCGATTTCGTTGAAACTTTGTACGATAACTAAACTTTATAAAATATTTGATTCGTAGAAGACGAAAAAAAAAAAAACGATTTTTTTTCAAAATATATGACCAATTGAAAATTGCAAAAATCAGGAAAAACATGCCGAGGTATGAACATTGAAAATGGTGTAGTGTAAAACGTGTGGGCACAATTCAAAGAATGATGGCTTATTTTAAAGGTAATTACAAGTAATTTTCGCCGGCGATATTTTATGAACAATCGTTCAGGAATTACTTTTTTCGGGCGACTACATTTAGTAAATGTTTTTTTAAAAATACAACCCGTTATTTCTCCAAGCTGAAATTTTCAGAGTTTGTTTAGAATCGATCAGGGAATATGCCTATATTTTTTTCTTAATTTTTAGGTTGGTGGTTTCATAGTGAAAAATACAAAAGAAGAAGAAAAATCAGAAATACACAAAATTGTTGTCAGTAGCAGTCAATAGACAAGAACGCCGGTACTTCAACTAGGTTTGTGTGTAATTTCACTTAAATCGTACCAGTCGGTCAAGAAATGACCAGTTTTCTAACAGACTGTTAACAGAATGTTTTTAAGTGATTTCGGGTTATTTACAATACCAAAGTACGAGTAAATATATTGTTGGTTTGTCTCACATGGCGTATGATTAATATTAATTTTGATTTAATACCACTTATACAACCTCTGACCAGTAAGATGAGTAATTTGGAAGTTTTTCCGCATTCTATCAATGCTTATATTCATGCAATAGTGCCACATCCACTAATCCTTTTACTAACCGAAATAAATCTGTAAGAAAGTGCATAAATATATAAATGTATAAAAATGCTAAACAATTTCTGAGAACCGAGGTTTTCAAATTTAGACACACATAGCCCAGCTTCGGCTTAACCTTATTGAGTCTAACTTCTTCACTGAAGCTAGAAAATAATCATGCTGGGCCTGTGTTAAGTTTCATTTATTTCCAAATTTTTTCCAAATTTCTTCACTGCGAAACATCGGATATAATATAGTTGTCTCTAGATAATTAATATTTCAAACCCGATGCATTGCATTCCGTCCATCGTTTTTTCTTTTAAATTATGTCTTTGTGGTGGCTTATATTGTCATGTGCATGCCACCTAAGTTTCATGGCAAAAGTACAATGGATAATTAATATTAATATTTTTATTTATAATAACAGATATATGACCTGTGAACAGAAGGTACATAATATCCATGTTTCTCTCCCGTTCTCTCAGAGGCTTCTTATTCACTCTCTGGTGGCTTATACTGTCCTAAGTTTCAAGTAAAAATTCAATTATGATCGCTTATGATTAATATATTGAAGTTTCTCTCCTTGTTTGTTTTAAAATATTCAAAGACAATGGTATATATTGTTCTCTAAGTTTCAAATGATTATCGTCTAATATGGTAATTGAATAGGCTATAAATCTCTCTAATTAAAATTTATGAGTTTACATCACATGGCGTATGATTAATATGAAAGTTGATTTAATATCACTTATACGACGTCTGACAGGGATGATAACTAATATCGAAGTTTCTCCGCCATTTCGACTTGCTATTCATTTACATCCAGTGGAAATTTTATTAACTGAAATAAATCTATAAGAAATCTCATAAAACTCCCAAGGAAGACCAAGCCTTGAGGATTGTAAAAACTGTGTTTTATATTCAAACACATACAAATCAAAAGCAAATGGCGCGAAATTTATGCAAGGAAAGTGAACATAAAAATCCCTCCCCCTCTTCTCGCAATCTATTGTCCGTTCCACAAAAGGCCATCTCTTTGGCAAACTCGAGCCAGGCAGACCAGAGATAATTGTTTCTTGAAGCCAGTTAACATCATGGCTTTGCCTGTGTTCATCCTGGTGCTTTGTACGTTTAACGATTATACGAATTATCTGAAATAATCGTATAATTACAAATTTTAAACACGTTTTACAAACTTTAATAATGAAATGATTTATGGCTTTGCCAGGCCGACAACAAAGGCAAAAGTGTCCACCCACCGTGACTGGCGTGGGGGGAGGAGAAGTCGCAGCATCCCCAGAAGTGTTTCTAAGGCAGTGGCGATGGCAAACGGCAGCAGCAACTGAAGTGCTCTTTTGAAGTGTCACTTAAAAGTACTTAAGTGTGAATTTGCCGAGATTCACGGATTGTTTCGGGGAACATCTAATTAATGCGTGCAGACAGTTAAAATGCTAAAAATTTAATGAAATCGAACAGAAGAAATTCAAGGACGAATTTAAGTGATTACCAACACCATCACGGTGGCGCTGTTAATTCAATGCGTCATAATGGATGTTTCGGGGGTGGTGTGGCGTGGTGCGGTGCTGTGTGGCATGGCGTGGCTTTTGGCTTAATTCATGTTTATTATCACACATTTAATAATTGTGATATACTACGATGTTTACCCCGGTGTGTGGATGTGATAGGCGTATTCACATACACACATAAATATGCCTAAAGGCTGGTTTCCGTTTCCTCTGTACTCCCTCTCACCTTCCCTCTCTCCTGCTCTCTCTCCTCCCCTTGTATGTGTTAACATTATTAACATGAACTTAACTATGGCAGACACACACATAAACACACAATGTTTATGTCAAATTAAATTACACGCCGGAAATTTATGGCCTACTTTTGTTGCTGCTGCTGTCGTTGTTCTTGTTTTTTGTTGTTGTTGCTTTTACTGTTATTGGTTGCTTAAAGCTCAAATGATAGGTTCCGATAATGGCAGCGATGAACACTGAATGAATGAGCCGCGCCGCGCGCAATGACAAACTACAAATTTCTTAAATTAGTCGCTCCACGAGGCCTTCTCTCAGTTAAGAGTTAAGTGAAGCCATAGCGAATGATACATGCCCTCCATTATTTCCGTCGTAATGCCACAGTGGTCGTTTAAATCCACAGTTAATTACACTGGCACAAGGGAATGGTGTGAAAATTCTTTGCTTTAAGAGTAAGAGTTTTGCTTTGTTTTATTTTCAATATCTAAACTGGAAAATTGTATTAATCTTCTCTAATTTGCTATAAGTTTCATAGCAAAAATATAATGTTTATCATTTAATATGGTAATTGGAATCTCTAAACTTTAGTTTTTTGTTCATCTCACGTGGCGTATGATTTATATTAAATTTTAGTTAATAATACTTATACGACCTGTGATTTATATTAAATTTTAATTATTATTCCTTATACGACCTGTGACCCGATGATACGTAATATGGAAGTTTCTACTACTTTCTCAAAATGTTTTAACACAGTGACTTCGAATTTCTATTAATTCACCACTGCCACATTCACTAAACTTTATATGAATTAATAAAAGTGATTAAAAATTTCTGAGCACCGATGTTACCAAATTTAGGCAGATAGAGTCTATCTTCTAGACATAAACTAGGAAATATTCTAGGTAGGTCTGTGTGAAATTTCATTTAAATGTCAAATTTATATTAAATTTGTTTTCAAATTCCTTCACTATGAGTCGTATCTGTACATCATTAGCCCTTCCTTGATTCTTTTAAAACACGCTCTTGTCGTGGCTTATATGACCCTCTATGTATTACAATGATGACCGCATAATAGGGTAATTGAAATCTTCAAAATTAATATTTATTATTTTGCCTCACATGGTGTATGAGTATTATTGAATATTAATATTACTCATACGACCTGTGACCAGAAGTTAAGTAACACGGAAGTTTTTCCACTAATATTGTCGATTCCGTCCACAGTTAGACTTTCATTTGTTTGGTTCTGTTAAGGAAAATTAAAGTTTAGCCAAGAAAATAAATTCTTAAAGGAGTTAGGCCACACTAGAAAGCCAGAAAATAGGTAGTTTTGGGATTTTTTATTTAGTAAATCTGTACAATATTTTTTTACAGAAATTAATTCAAACTGGCTGATAATCTACCTCCGGACTCACAACTCCTGTAATTTTAACATTACTATGAGCTTTTTCTCTTATAAATAAAACTGTCTGTGACAGTTTATTTTGCACTTGAACCAGATGATATACATCTAAAACTATAGGTAAAATAGAGTTAATTGGCAAAGTTTTTCATTTTCTCATCCTTTTACTCCTCAAAAGTTCTACAAATTTCCAAATGAAACAATTTTTTAAAAATTATTTTAAATACTTATTCGCACCTTATGACAGCATAATAAACGTCAAATTTTAAAAGAGAATTTGTGCTAAAAATACATAAAATTGCAAGCTTCTATCTGTATTAGTTTCGCATTAACCGGTATTTCAAGTTTTCCCTCTTAAAAAGTAAAATATAAATTGAAAAGGGTTTAATGCTGAACTAATACAAATAGAAGCATGATATTTTAAGTAATTTTAACAGATATTCTCCACTTTAATTTGACACTAATATCATTATCATAGGGCGCGAATAAATATTTAAAATAATATTTGAAAAATTTTATCTTTTGAAAGTTTGTAGTCCTATGAAGCAGCAACAGGATGCAGAAAAACTAAAAACACCAAATAACGCAGTTTTGCCTACAGTATCATACGTATATCATCCTATCAAGTATAACATCTTTTCATTCGTTGTACTAGTATCTAGAGAAAAAAGTAAGATTTCCTCGATATAAAAATTTTTCAAATTTGAAAAATTTCTAAGTTTTTTAGTAGTAACTAAAAACGACTAAAACCGTAAAGGGAGCATTTTTAAAGCCCTAATAATTCATTTACGAAAAACATAAAAAATTGATTTTTTGCAAAAAATTGATTTACGCTAAAGTTCCTTAGAATTCTGCGTAGCCGGTTTGGACAAACTTTGGAAAAGAAATTTTCCAAGCTCGGCTGAAGGCTCCTTTTATATTTAATTTGGCTGTGAGTACATCCAAGAGAAGAAATCGTTTCAGCTCGGCAGAAGGCTGGCTATAAACGGAATATTTATATTTGATAGTCATTTAGATACGATTAAATGCTAGCAAATAGCCGCTACTTCACACGTGGACAATTTCCACATCTACCTATAAGACTATGAACTAATTATATTTCGTCGAAGGACTGCATATAGGATTTGGAGCTGAAATCTCGAAAAATATATTAATTTTTTTATGGATTTTTTTTTTATAAAATTCTGATTTTCGTCGAAGATAACATTTGTACATGTACTGTCATTTTGGCAGTATAAGTCCGCTATATAAATCAAAAACTTATTTTTTTAAATTATTTTATAAAGAAGGTCATATTTTTACATTTATGCGTAGAGATTTATACACCTATTGTTTTGTTTGTTA
This sequence comes from Polietes domitor, assembly GCA_947397865.1. Classification (NCBI taxonomy): domain Eukaryota; kingdom Metazoa; phylum Arthropoda; class Insecta; order Diptera; family Muscidae; genus Polietes; species Polietes domitor. The sequence continues at coordinate 131,638,423 of OX377622.1, forward strand.
GGATTACTATCTATTAAAAAATGGAACAGCGAAAATTTTGCGATTTTTTCCTTTCTATTTTCTTTTTTTCGAAAAATATTTTTTTTTTCATTTTTTTGTGGAGTCTGGCCCTAAACCACTGAGTAGTTGAAGGAAAATATTGCTCACAAACACATTTTTAGATTGAATCGAATAGGCTTTTATTTTCTAAATAACTGAGGAGTGTTACGAATTTTGATTTTTGATAGATCTTTAAGTTATAATTTTATTTTTTATTAATTAATTAATTTCTAGAGATGAACAATTGAAAAATTCCTTAAAATATTTCCTGCTAAAATATTTATAGTACCCAGAAGTGCTTTTAAGTTGCAGCCTAATATGCAGAATGAACATATTTTCCTCTTCTCAGAACTTCCACAAATTCAATTAAAATTGAATTTTTTTCGAATTTTTCCCTTCCGAAGAATTTATTTTGTCGACTTTTTATTTTGTCACATAATATTTTTTATTTCGAGTCCTGGTCTAGTTTTATTTTTTTTTTTCATTTTTTCAATTGGGCCCTGTTACATTTTTTGCCCATTTTTTTGGATAGCCTACCTTCGACCGTTCATACAAATAAAGTGAAGGCTTTATCTAAACCCTGTCGTTTACGCTAGAATATTGTTGGTCTAAAAGATGATCTATACATTCAACTGAGATGAAACAAGAGTACTCTTCGGATGACCCCATTGAGTCGAGCTTCTTAACTGAGGTCGAAAATATTCAAGCTAGGCTTGCCCAAAATATGAAAAAGTTGTTTTATTTCAATGCATTCGATCAATACATAAACAAATTCGACCAAATAAAGCTAATTTTGAGAAAATTTTCATTTGATTTGTGTAACTATGTTAATTTTATTAAATAGTTTGGCTATGAATACTGTATTTTGTATATACAATATTTTCCAATCATTGGAAATATCAACAATACCAAGAAAACAAATTAAGAACGCCAAATATATGTCGGATGAAATATCGTTGGATGAAAGCGAATATTTATGAGAATTTGGAGCGTAATAATTTTATTTTATTTTTTTTTTTGAACTGGCATATTGTCCTGGCTCAAGACCATTTTGCGTCTATAAAAGACTTTTGACATGGTCGAAATCATGAACGTGGTAGTCTGCAGCCAAGTAATAAATGTCACCATGCCATTTGTAACTAAATTTGCATTCTATTAAATATAGATGCAAAATGGTCTTTAGCCAGGAAAATATCCCAGTTCAAATCAAATATTGATGACAGACCAAAAAAATACAAACGAAAAAACTAAAATTTCAATTTTTATTGAGAGTATTAATAGTTTTTAACAAATTCATTTCAATGCATAAAGATGGCAAGCAGCCAGGCATGTAAATAAATTTGCATTCCCAGTTAAAATCAAATACTAAATATTTTTCAAAAACTTCGAATATTCCCGAAAAATCCCCGAAATATTTTATAAAATCCCCACAAATTTCCTCTGTCCCCGATTCATATTTTCTGTCCCTTTTTGGTCATCATAAAATTACCATGGATGAGGACAAATACCCACATCTGACAAGCCTGAGCTACATTTATATCAAATTTGTTTCCAAATTCCTACACTATGAGTCGGAATCTGTACATCATTAGCCTATCCTTGATTATTTTAAAATATTATATAATAGTATTACAAATCAAAAATAATATCAATAATTTTGCATCACATGGCGTATGAGTATTATTAAATATTAATATCACTTATACGTCCTGTGACCAGATGACAAATAATATGGAAGTCTCTCTCCCACCCTGCCATTACTTGAGTAGGGATTGCATTTCCTTGTATATTTGAAAATATAAAATAGAATTTATTATTTTACTTCACATGGCGTATGATGATATAAATATTTCATATTATTAATAAAATAAATATTAATATTACTTTTACCAAAAATTTAAAAATTACAATCTAAAATTGTGAAAATTTCTCCTAAATTTGTTTAGGTAGGTTTGGGCTCTTTGATTTTAAATTTTGTGGGTTTTTTGCAAATTTCAACTCCCTTGGATGTTGGCGTAATTATTTATTAATTATAATTAAAACCCTTATTTAAAAAAAATGATATATAATAACAAATATATTGGAATGATTTAAGTTCAAAAAATGTGTCCGCTTAAATTTTGTAATAAATAGAAAGTGGCATTGTTCCCAAATAAGTAATTGCAAATAAGTGTTAATTATTTTTGATGGAATATTTTAGTCCCCGATCAAATAATCAAACTGATGTGACAAACCACAGACACCACTCCGCCAGTAGGGGAGAGCATACAATTCTTTAATAAAGCAAACTGTGTAGGTGTATATCTTTCAGTGTTAGTTTGTTGTTTTTTCGTCTTCTGCCAACATATCGCTTAATGCGTATATGACGTGTGTTGTTACTTTAATAAATTACACGAAAGGCAATGTGAAAGTTTATCAAGGTTTTTATATGAATATTGCAAGAATTCCAAGGGAAAAGCAAGTTTTTTCTTCGGTTTAAGTCTTAAAATAATTACAGCACAGGTGAAGGGTATGTACAGGCTGTTGCAAATTGTCGGAAGGATCTTCACCAGGGAAGAATAACATAAGGCAGTTGTAGGAATAATGTCAGATAAAACGAGCAACATAAAGAAATTTTTCGAAATTGAAAAAAAAAATGAAAAATCCACTTCGTCGTGAAAATTTAATGTGTCAGTTTTCCATACCTTATACCAAGAACGAAATATATGTTTGCATATATTTTCATTGAAAAGATGGAAAGAATTGAAAATATTGAATTTATCTATCTCATTACTTAGACGTGTGACACAGTCCCTTGCGTTTTTTCATCACAAGGAGAAAAATCGATACATCCTTTAATTTCCAGGAAGTAAGAAAAATGCTTTTTTCAAAGGTTACTGGGTTTTTTATAGCTTCAATTTTTTTTCCTGGTTGATGTTTAAAAATACTTCATTTCATAAAATGCTCTAAAGTTACCTTTGGCCAGGGCATTCGATTTCGTTTTCGATTCCTTTCCCCATTTCATTGCGAACATTTATTAGTAACGACAAAAACCTTTTAACAAACTTTCAAGCACGTTTCTGCACTTTTGTTGTCCGGGAAAGTGTGTACGGGTATAGTATAGTTTCCGCTATGTAATGTTGTTGTTGTCGTCGATTTTTTTGTAAATTATTGATTCGATAAGTTTGTTTGGCGGAACACTCTCGTAAGTTCACTCAAAGTTTCTGGGTGACATTGACAATTCACAAGCACGTTTTTGGGAAGGGTGTGGATGGAAAAGGGACACCCACCACCATTGACCCTTTTTGGCCAGCCATGAAATCCAATGCACGGAATGCATTTGTGGCACAACTTCCGAAAAGGTCAACCAACTAACAGATAACCACTTGAAAGTGAATTGCTCATGGCTGCTGCCTGGCTCATCCATTATAATTTGGGTTAACCATTATTTATTAGAAGGGGCGGGGGTGGGGTAAAAGTTCCGAATATAAAATGAAATGGCTGGCAAACGTGTTTTAACACTTTTCCTTTGATGTTTTGTGGCTTTTCAAACACATACACGCCATGTAGCTAATTTAATATTAATTATACGCTCAAGTGTTCCCGCTCACATGCTCTACGCTTCATACGTCATATGCTCCAGTGTTTCGACACAAAATACAAATTGTTTAGCTTGCCTATGCTCCCGCCGTAATTGTTATGGCCTCTGACAATGGGGATGATTTATGGATATTTTGTGAAAAGTTTTATGATTTTATATATATACATACTCACAAATCTGTATGCATTTTATTTGTGTATTTATGCATAGTTTTGAAACAATTGGTTAGTCAATCTGAATTTTAATTTTGAATTTTTCTAGCCTTCAGCACAATTTCACATTTTTGCTATTTAATTTGATGTGAAATTGTGGCCAGGAAATTTCGTTAATTAGTCTTCAATTATAGGTTTTTATAATTGAACCGTCTAATACTGACATATAAAGAGTGATTTTTTGAGGTTAGGATTTTCATGCATTAGTATTTGACAGATCACGTGGGATTTCAGACATGGTGTCAAAGAGAAAGATGCTCAGTATGCTTTGACATTTCATCATGAATCGTCTTACAAACGAACAACGCTTGCAAATTATTGAATTTTATTATCAAAATGCGTGCTCTGTTAAGAAAGTTCATTGCGCGCTTCCATTTTATGGTCAGTTTAATCGACCCACTGAAGCGGCTATTCGGGCTATTGTGACTAAATTTCGCACCAAATTTACATTGTTGGACATTAAACCACCAACACGCTTACGTAGAGTGCGAACTGAAGAAAATATCGCAGCTGTATCGGCCAGTGTTAATGATGACCACCAATTTTCGATTCGTCGCCGTTCGCACCAATTGGGTCTCTGTTACTCAAAAACGTGGAAATGCCAAAATTGGACTAAGCGGATGGACCACCTAAGACGCAGCCGCGGTCAACATTTAAATGAAATTATCTTCAAAAAGTAAATGTCATGGACCAATCTAACGTTTCAAATAAAGAACCGATAAGATTTTGCAAATTTTATGCGTTTTTTTTTTTAAAAAAGTTATCAAGCTCTAAAAAAATCACCCTTTAGATACGAGAGATGTAGAAAAAATTAGCGAAATCAAAGTTTTAAGTATTGTACGTTTTGATAAATTTTTATTTGTGTTCCTCTAGATAAAAGGGGAAATTGTTTTAAAAAAATTATGCATATTATGGTCGTCTAGATGAAATTATGCTTAAAGAGGAGACCAAGCCGAATTTTACAGTGGTCATATCTACTCAATGTAAAAAACCCCCATTGTTCTGTCTTCTCATTTGGAAAAATCCCTTATGACCCTATCTGTGTTTTTAGAATATATTCTTTAGAGTTACATTTTTAGTTGTTATTATTATATGCAAGTACACTAACTTTTTAGCATATTAAAATTATCATTATTACTTTATTCAAGTTGTGATATTTACACGAGCACAAAAAAGCATTGATATTATTATTATTTGTAAGACGATGCACACTGTTTTATCATTTGCTCATTTTTGCCAGCCTAACCGAGATCTAGACACTTACAAAGATTGAAAAATTGGGGTATTAGTTGAAAAATTCTGTTTATATCTTCAAACATTGTTGAATATTTTTTATGGCATGCATACTTTAGGGATGTGAAAAATTAAATTTTAAAATAAAAATTATTAGGTTTGTACAAAAAGAGAATATAGAGAGTATATATGAGTCAATCCACACCAAGCGGTACGATTTTTTACCACTATAGCTTGTTTTGAAAATTGGCGTATGTCTAGTTCTAATAGTTGTATACGTATTTTTGAAAAAAAAAATAAAAAATGTTATTCATGATTTATGACTAATTGAAATTACGATTTTTTCAAAAAGGCGTGTTCATTCAATCGCCTGTTACTCCTGAAATTCTTTACCGATTTTAATATATTATGTATTATTTTAAAGGTAATTTCAGTTACATTTAATATATTGAAGTGGCATGTTATAGCCGTGTTATGTCTTTTAAAGTTGTTTTTTTAACGACTATGGGAGTTTCAAAGCGGTGAAATGTTGGGTTCTATTTCTTACGATTTTTTTTTGCAAAATATGTTTTGCAAAATTTGAATAAAAATTCATCAGAATGGTAATTTCTTCATTATATTATTAGCACACTTTAAAAAAAAATCGTAATTTCTCCACTATAAAAATGCTGAAAAACATTTCTTTATTTTATAAAATTTTTTTATGGGAAGAATACATATACCAATTTGAAAACAATCCTAGCTATCAAGGTCAAAATTCGTACCGCTTGGCATGGAATGACTCATATTCTATTCTGGGTCGCGGTTCATACAAAAAAAAAATAATTTTCAGTCACCATCCAGGGAAATAAAAATTTTGAACTTTTTAATGTTGATTTGCAAGACATTTCGCCGCTATGTTATGCCGGGAAAACATGATTTTAAGTTCGTTTTCAGAAGCATTTAGCTCACAAACTGTTTGATTTAAACTTTATTTCCGTGGCACTTCGGACCGGGCTCAACGACAGTTAAGAGCATTTTTTAGAAACTTTTCTTTGTAATCAGAAACATACTGCGGCTTGAATGCATTATATTTATCGGAATAAGTTCATTAATTCCAATTATTACACTGTCCGACAGTCCACATTAAACTTGAACCTGAATGAATTTATTTGGTGTTTTTAGTTTTTCATTTCCTCATTATTAAATGACTACAAAGTTCCAATGGAAAATTTTTCAAAAATTATTTTAAATACCTATTAGCACCCTATGATACTGGGATATATGCCAAATTAATTAGGAGAATTTGTGCTAAAAATACTTCAAATTGTAAGATTCAATATGTGTTAGTTTAGCATTAACAACCATTTCAAGTTATTCCTCTAAAAAGTAAAATATGAAAAAAACTAAATAATCTAAGGGCTAAACTGTAAATGCAGTTGCATATTTAAAGATATTCTCCTCTTTCAGTTGAAACTAATATCGTTGTTTTAGGGGCGAATAAGTACTTAAACTAATTTTTAAAAAATTGTATCCTTTGGGAATTCTTAGTCCTGTGAACGAGCAACAGGACAAGGAAATGAAAAACTAAAAACGCCAACTAACTTAGTTTAGCGTAAAGTTTCATTCGTATATTTTCCGGTTAAGTGTAAGCACTTTTTGTAAAAATTTTCGTACGGTGTACGAATAATTTCGAATAATCCATTTAATAAAATTTGATTTAACAGGACATGCAAAAATGCAGTCAAAGAGGATATGTCGTTTAAATAAAAATTCCACCACTGATCTTCTACGTGAACATATAGGATTCATGTCTGCCAGCGTACTTATGCGTGAAAATTTTATGTATTTACGAACAGTGTCTATGTGCCAAAGTTCTTTCTTCCCCCAGGGGAAGGTTGTAAACACTCAGCAAATCCCTAAAATGGAGAGACTAATAACCCTAAGAACTACCGCATGTTGGCGATTTGCTCTCTAATATTATGGATACTATGGTTAATTGCCATCTGGTGAGGTGTCTAGAGCCCAATCTCTTTCATAAAGAGGTTCCCGTCGAAACGTTGTAGTCGATCCATCCGGAGAGTGTAAGAATATATCCCAGACTTTTCGTGGAGTCTGGCACGGCGCACTCATATCGAAGCTCATCGCTTTTGGTGCCGGTGACTTCTCTAGATTTAAAGAGCTTCCTCAGAAATCGCACTATGGATTAGCATGTGGAACTTTAGTAGTGTCTATGAATAGGGCAAAGTAATTTGGAATAGTTTCGTTTTTAAATGTCATTTGGTTGGATTTCATTCTCCATTTTTTTGATCCTGTTTATAATATTCAAGGCAGCTTTTTGGAGTATGGTAGTAGCTGCTCGTTCTGATTTGTCTGTCGCAAGTATGACAGTATCATTCGCGAAGGTTGCAGTACTGAACTCTAGGCTTGATGGAAGATCTCTGGTATATATGAGATATAGTTACAGCTCAAGAACACTTCCTTATTTCCTTCAATGAAGAGTATTCGTATTATAATTTCACTCTGGAATGATATTCTGATACGATCTTAAGATTTAGTAGTACTCCTTTGGGAGCTATTTATGGCAATGGGAATGATTTATGCATATTTTGTGAAAACTTTTATGATTTTATATATATACATACTCACAAATATGTATGAATTTTTATTTGTGTATTTATGTAGGTGCATAGTTTTGAAACAATTGGTTAGATCTTAAGATTTAGTAGTACTCCTTTGGGAGCTATTTATGGTGCTTGATGATCGTTGGACAAGATATTTATTTGATGTGTGTCTAGGCTTTCTAAATCGGCGTAAGAAATACTTCACGGCCTTCAGATCTCAATTCTCAATTTCTATATCAGGCCTAAGTTGGAATACAACTCCCATATATGGTCAGTAGCTCCAAGATGGTGCTAATTGGTGATGGTAGGATATCCAATTCTATTGTCTTGGTTGATCTTACTTGTTCTTTTTTAATAAAAACAGCTTTTTCGACAAAAATTATATAAAAACAAATCTGCACTGATCTAAGTTAACACTCACATGTTTTTATTATACCGAAAAATTCGTTTACTTGCCTACAGTTTTTTGATTTTTTTGGTCCCTTTTGTGGGAATATCATAATGTGGAATTTATTTTTTTATTTTAACTGAGATTATCTAAAAGTTAACGGAGTGTACATTAGGGCGTACCTCAAAAAAAAAGTTCGCCGTACACCTTCGAATATGAAGTATTATTGAAAGGTAGTTTCAAAAAAAAAATTTTTATTTTTTTATGCCGAACGTAGGGGTCGCGCTTTTACATTTTTCTATATAACTTGTATTTATAAACGGATTTTAAAGTGTGATACATCGATGTTTTTGTCTCGACGAGGCCGATTTTTTTGTCTTTGAAGTCATTGAGCTCAAGCACCCCCTTCTGGTACTTACCCATCATTTCTCAGTTGCTACTACCCTAATGTACCACTCTAATAATCGAAAATTAAAGCTCGCATAAAATCATGAATCATGTTTGAGCTCAATGACTTCAAAGACAAAAAAATCGGACAAAAACATCGATGTATCACACTTTAAAATCCGTTTATAAATGCAGAAGTTATATAGAAAAATGTAAAAGCGCGACCCCTACGTTCGGCATAAAAAAATAAAAAAAATTTTTTTGAAACTAACTTTCAATAATACTTCATATTCGAAGGTGTACGGCGAACTTTTTTTTTTTTACTTGTAACCTGGTACGCTCTAGTGTACATATCCACAGATACATCAGAGTCTAATAAAAAAATCTAATAAAGACAGCAATCCTGTGACTTGACCCCAACCCTCTCTTGGAGTATATGTCTAAATTACATCTTCTACAAATCGGCCGTAAATTTCATTATTCTAGAATTCTAGCATTTTAGTAAAAGTTATTGTTTTGGAATAATGATTACATATCGTACATAAATATCAAAAGTAATACTACATTAACATTACACACACACAGAGACAAACACATGTTAACAGAATTAATACAAAGGCACAACGTCATAAACATATACACATGTAGACATGTACACACGTACACACGTACCGGCAACAGCAGACATTTGATGACAATTACATTAACATAAAAACATATACTTACAATAAATACACATGTATGTAGGTATGTATGTGCATGCATACATGAATAGTTACACATACAGACGAATACGAGTGTGTGTTTGTGTTTTATTCATATAGAACAACATAAAAAAGCGAAAAGCATATACACAATATAGTATCTAAGAGTTTTTTTGTTGTTGCCAGGGACAAAAATGACAATAAAATTGTTATATATGACTAGCATATAATATATGTATGCACATAAATACCCACATATATACGCAGAGACAAATGTATTCGAGTGAGACTTTCATGTTTAAGTGTTAAAGCCTCGTATTCATAAATGACGGCCTATTTAAAATGACAACGGCAACAACAAACGGCGGCAAGGACAACCGGAAGGAAATAAAAAATCAACATTTCGACATTATGTGAAACACAAGCACACACACATGTACACATGTAAGTACCCAAAGTGCTTACATAAATAAAAATAAAGGACAACAAAAAAGTGTACAAAATAATTGAATGCTAAGTAATGATGGCATATTATAAACACATTATGATATATTTCTTTAAAAAATTGCCACAAAAGAGCCAATAAAAATTTGATAAATGTTTGGCGATTTACCACGGCATATACACGGCATATATTTTATGACGCTCACAGTGTATTAAACAAAAGACTTTCTTTCTGGCAGGACAAATTTGTATTGCTTTAGAAATCACAAAATCTAAATTTATCACCGAAAGGGATTGTTGGCAAGGAATGCTGATGTGAATTTAGTGATAAGATTTTAGACTTCTTTTGGACTAAGAAAGGTGATAAAGTTTAATGCAATCGAACACTTTTATAGCTTTGGTAGTCCATGGATAAAACGAATTTTCAATAAATTTCATATTTTCAGGGATACATCCATATATAGATTAATTCTTAGAATTATAAAGAATTATAAATTAAAATTTTTTAATTTTTATGAACACTAAATGTTTCTACAGCAATATCTTTGCTACATATCTCTGATATATTTTAGTATAATGTTAATGGGAGTATCGTTATAGAAATGTTTAAAAAACTTATTCAAATCGTGGGCCTTTTTGCCGCCGGCTTAAAAAAAATATTCTTGTGTCCTGAAAGTAAAAATGCTCTAAAATCAAAATGAATATTACTTTAAAGTTATGATTTATATGTTTCATAAATGAAACGTCTAAATGAGCGACAATAATCACGAACCCATTCGACCCATTGTCAAACAGCAGTATGTGTTATTTTTTTGGTAACATAACACAATTTTTTTTGGTATCTCTGTAATGTCTGGTAATCATTTTGATTCATTACGGAAAGACATGCATAATGTTGTCTCAACACGGTACTCATGTTTGCGAATTGTATTCGAGATTTAAAATTTTTGTTGTTAAATTTAAAATTCCACGACGAAAAATAATAAAGATACTGCTCAGTTTCATGGACAAAAATCTCAAAACTGCTTTGCTTCGAATTTATTTTTTAGGAAAAGTCGCAAAGGGTTTTTCATAGAAATATAAGTTTTTCTATATTTTATAGAATAGGATTGATTTTGTAATTTTGTTCGTGGGTAGCTGAAGGGATATATTGATCAAAAATACATTTTTAGGCGGAATTAAATGGGATTATACTTTCTGAATAGCTGAGTAGTGCCCGAATGGTATTTAAAGTTCAAAGCGGTTCAAAAACGTGGAATTAATTTGAGTCTAAAGCAGGCCTACAAATTATTTAAACCCAAAATAAAATAAAAACCAGTAAGGAAAGGCTGAAGTCGGGCGGGGCCGACTCTATGATACACTCCACTTTCAATTCGAATACAATTCAATTCGGTGAAAAAGTGAAAACGGGAAGGTTTTTTGTATCCTGTAAACGTATGTGTTTGACAAAAAAATTTATATCGGAAAGGACATTTGTATAAGGATATGGCACAATATATGGCTTTTAAAGCGGCAAAAGTCAAATCGGGAGCGACATTTGTATGGGGGCTATTTCTAAATCTGAACCGATCTTACCCAATTTCTGCATAGTGTTTCTAGTTGGATTATAAGATGTTGTCCCAAATTTAAAGAAAATCGATTAGAATATGTGGCATTTAAAGCGGAAAAAGCCAAATCGGGAGCGACATTTATATGGAGGCTATATCTAAATCTGAACCGATCTTACCCAATTTTTGCATAGGTGTTTCTAGTAAGATTATAAGAAGTTGTGCCAAATTTAAAGAAAATCGAGTACAATATGTGGTTTCTACAGAGGAAAATGTCAAATAGGGAACGACATTTGTATGGGGGCTATATCTAAATCTGAACCGATTTGACCTATTTTCACCATAGATGTTCTTAGTTTAAATATAAGATGTTTTGCCAAATCTGAAGACAATCTGATACAATATGTGGTTTCTAGAGCGGAAAAAGTCAAATCGGGAGCGAAATTTGTATGGGAGCTATATATAAATCTGAACCGATTTGACCGATATTCACCATGAGTGTTTCTAGTGGAAATATAAGATGTTTTACCAAATCTGAAGACAATCTGATACATTATGTGGTTTCTAGAGCGGAAAAAGTCAAATCGGGAGCGAAATTTGTATGGGAGCTATATATAAATCTGAACCGATCTGTCCGATATTCACCATGGGAGTTTCTAGTGGGAATATAAGATGTTTTACCAAATCTGAAGACAATCTGATACAATATGTGGTCTCTAGAGCGGAAAAAGTCAAATCGGGAGAGAAATTTGTATGGGAGCTATATATAAATCTGAACCGATCTAACACATTTTTACCACAGGTGTTTCTAGTTACAATATAAGATGTTTTGCCAATTTTAAAGAAAATCTGTTGTAATATGTGGTATCTAGAGTGAAAAGAGTCAAATAGGGAGTGAAATTCGTATGGGGGCTATATCTAAATCTGAACCGATTTTATTCAAATTAAATAGCGTTCGTCCTTATCCCGAAAAACATCGTTGTGCAAAGTTTCATTTGGTTCTGTCTACAATTGCTGTATCGTGATTACAAGAATAGATGGACAGACAGACAGACAGACAGACAGACAGACAGACAGACAGACAGACAGACAGACAGACAGACAGACAGACAGACAGACAGACAGACAGACAGACAGACAGACAGACAGACAGACAGACAGACAGACAGACAGACAGACAGACAGACAGACAGACAGACAGACAGACAGACAGACAGACAGACAGACAGACAGACAGACAGACAGACAGACAGACAGACAGACAGACAGACAGACAGACAGACAGACAGACAGACAGACAGACAGACAGACAGACAGACAGACAGACAGACAGACAGACAGACAGACAGACAGACAGACAGACAGACAGACAGACAGACAGACATCATACTTTTAAAATAACATCATTCATTTTTCTGTATACATGTAGAAATTGTATGCTATTTTCTGAGATACTAAAAATTATTTATTTAAATTGCAGTGTCAAGTATATAGAAACATTGTATGCTATATTTTACATTTGCAATAATGTTCAGAAAACCACATTTCGACAACGCGAACTAAGCTTCATTTTCTTAGGCTTTTATTAAATTTTTGATTTTGTTGTTTGTTATAAATTGTCTTTATATGGGAGGTGATAGTTGGCGTGGTCCGATTTTTTTTTTTTCGTTTTTAAGTATGTTAAGTCTAGCAAATGTGCAAAATTACAAGATTCTATCTTTATTTTTCGGCTTTATACCATTAAAAATGTGGAGTGGCACAAATTGTGATTTTTTTTAATCTTGAAAATATTACTTTTAATTAATTTTTGCATAATTTAATTTTTAATATAAATATTTCAAAAATTCTAATTTTTTGTTAATGTAGAAAAAAAAATCAAATTCGTTGATTTTTTTACAATAATTTTGTTTGAACCTTAATTTAGTAGAAAAATGCAAAATCTTCTCTGACTTTTTGGCCAATTCTTCTTTAATTATTTACAATAATTTTGTTTGAACCTTAATTTAGTAGAAAAATGCAAAATCTTCTCTGACTTTTTGGCCAATTCTTCTTTAATTAATTATTTTAATAAATGCCTAAAATTACAGTTTTTTTTACTTGTTAGTCAAATATGAATTACTTTTTGTAGGCAATATCTTGGCAAAATATTGCTGTGGAAGTATATAAAGTTCATAAATGTTAGAATGTTAAAAAAAAATTAAAATTTTAGAGGATATTTTATTGGTAAATAACACATAAACAACTTATTTTATTGGAACTTTGTTTAGTTTATGGAAAACAAAAACCCTTGGGGTAATCTGTTACATTAAACAAGTAAAAACGGCGTTAAGTTTGTCATATATATTAAGTTTTTATTATATACCCTCCACCATGCATTCTACATAGGCTGTCGATTTTCGTAGAAGTGCAGTAATATTACAGGAAAATATAAATTGTTTAATATAGCCAAACCAAAACAAATACAAATATTGAAAAGCTAATTTTATAAATAAATATAATATTTTTATTATTTCAAACCACGCTCTTAAAGCAAGGCTACCAATATCGAAATAATACTTCAAGTCAATTCAAAAAATAAACATTCTTATATTTATATTTTCAAAAAAGTAAAAATGCGATAAATAATGGTAGATTGTGGGTGCTACAGTTGCTTGTATTTCCATTCAATTTTAATTACAAAAGTAAAAATTTTGAAAATCCATTATCTCACGTACATAGTGAAAAATAACCTAACTTCATGACTCAACCAATTTTTGCCGTAAAAGTAAAAAGTACGAATTTGGGAAAAAAGTGGAATGTACACACCAAATTCCATGATTCTAGCTGCTGCCATTTGGTTGGTACCATACCCCTTTTCCCATTTTACCCCCTTAAAAGTACGACTTTCTAAAATCTGTCTATTTTATGTGACAACGCAGTTAGAGTATATACACACCGAATTTCATCATTCTAGCTATAGCCTTTAGTTGGTACTATTTTATACCTCTGTACCCATTATATCCCTTGAAAGTACGAATTTGAAAAAAAAACTTTTATTTTTCGTTTCTACACAGCCGAATTTCACGACTCTAGCTTTTGTCATTTGGTTGGTACTATTTTTATCCCCTTTTTCCATTAACCCAAAAAGTACAAATTTCCAAAAATCCGTTTATTTTACGTGTCTACGCAGTCAGAGGAATGTATACTCCGAATTTCATGACTCTAACTGAGGTCATTTGATGGTACTATTTGTATCCCCTTTTTTCATTTTAACCCCAAAAAGTACGAATTTTGAAAACTCCGTGTATTTTAATTGTCTACGCAATCAGAGGAATGTATACACCGAATTCCATTATTCTGGATGCAGCCGTTTGGTTGGTACCATTTTTATCCCACTATTCCCATTTTACCCCTTAAAAGTAAGAATTTGGAAAAATACTTTTATATTATGTATCTAGTCAATTAGAGGAATGTACACTATAAATTTCGTGTTTCTAGCTGTTGTCGTTTGATAGGTACCATTTTTTATCCCTTTTTTGCCCCATTTCGCCCCCTACGAGTAAGAATCAATTTATGGTTCACGTTTTTGTTATAGGGGCATGCACATACCCAATATCAAGAATATATATACTTTATATGGTCTCAGGTCGATATTTCAAGGTGTTACAAACGGAATGACAAATTTAGTATACCCTCATCCTGGAGGTGGAGGGTATAAAAATTAAAAATTATAAATTACAAAGTTTTAATTTCTATGAGCTTCCACAGCAATATCTTTCCTATATATCTCTGATATATTTTAGTAGAATATTAATTGGAGTGTCCTTATAGAACTGTTTAAAAAACCTTATTCAAATTGTGTGACTTGTGTGTCGCTTGTCCAAAAAATATTTTTGTATCTTAAAAATGCTCTAAAATCTAAATATATTTCATAAATTAAATATATAAATGAGCGACAATAATCACGAACCCATTTTACCCGTTGTGAGTATTTTTTGGTAATTATATGTCGTTTACAACGTAGATTACACATTTAAGATGTTAAAAATGCTCATAATCTTTTCGCATAACACAAATGTTTTAGTATCTCTGTAATGCCTGGTAATCATTTTGATTCATTACCGAAAGACATGCAAATGTTGCCTCAACACGATACTCATGTTTTCGCGTGGTATTGCAGATTTTAAATTTTTTGTTATGAAATCTGTTTTTTTTTATTATTATTAAGTCTATAGATACAAATATCCTTACAGACTAAAAAACTAATGTACATAAAAATAATATGGAAATAGGCACTTTTGCATTATTTCAAATTTAAGTTTGTTTAACGGTTTTTGTATGGGGATACCAAAGAGGTGGGAAAATGAAGGGTAGACATGTTCACACGAAAAGTTGGGGATGGCAATGTAGTACGGCCTGTTTTAACATTTGAACCCTTTAGAGACCACTCCAAGAAAGCTGGAGTGTAGGTGTGATCACAAAAATGTTCTAGGGGCCACCCACCAAGAAATAATTTTTAATCAAACAACTTCTAATAATTTTGGGAAGAAAGTCTGACATATAGTAAATATGTCAGCAAAGCATTAGCTAAGTTCAGTTTTAATTCGAAGGAAGGTGGTAAATTCCAAATTAGTACTATCAATTTAACTTTAACCTGAAATTAATTCTATGATGTTGAAAGACAAATTTGCGTTCATGAAATTCATAAATATGTAAGTATTTTTTGTAGATAGACAGAACCATGGTGGTTTTCAATTGAACTTTTTACAAAAGATGCAGATGAGGGCAGTGATGAGTTTGGCATAATTTTATTGAGAAAATAGACATTATTTAAATATGTCCTCGTTATACCATTCTAAATCTTTGCAGTAAAGAAAATGTTTCAAAATGCATTCTAAATGTTTTGAATTGGTCTTCTTTTTTCCTTTCCATTTAAAAATAGCAGAAATGAAAATTTGGTGGAAATTGGATTACAAAAAGGCGAGATACAGATCGTCTTAATAATGGAAATTGCTTTTTTAAAAGAGAAAAAATATTATTTTTTAATGTTTATAAAATTACCGCTATTTGTTGTTTGGCTCATAATGGTTCAATTTGGAAAAAGCAAAAATAATTAAAAAAAGTCAACAAATATTCGGAAGTGAGAAAGTATTAACTTTTTGACTCATATTATATATTAAACAATACACAATTCGCGAGTGTGAAATATTAAACGCTCTTTAAAAACCTCTTACTAAGTTGAGCTTTGTAGTTTGTTGAAAGCCGATGAACGAAAGTTTTCAATAATGTATGATTTTACTAGCTAAAGTTTTACAACGCCAAAAATCAAACTTCAGTCCATATTGAAAATCCTTTAAGGATTAATAACCTTAAAAAATAAATTTTTGTTCGTTGTGTTGCAATTTCTTGGCAGTATTTTTCCAGGAAAAGAGATTTTTTTTTGTGTCCCAAACCTAAAAGTTTACCTTTTTTTGGGAAATTTTTGCTTACTAAAATTACAATTCTTCGAAAAGTTTTTAATTTTTGGAGTTTTTAATCGATTTTCCATAAAAACTAAAGAAATAAAATAAAAAGAAATATAAAAATAAAAATTAATAAAAAGAAAATTATAAATACAAATAAAAATAAGAGATAAAATATAAAAAATAAGAAATAAAAATAAAATAAAATAAAATATAAAAAGTAAAAATTAAGTACAAATAAAAATTAATAGAAAACAAAAAAAAATAATAAAAATAAAAGATAAACAACAAAAAAAATCGAAAAGTGAAATCAAAAATAAAACATAAAAATATAAAATAAAACAAGTAAAAAAGGAGTTAAGCACGGGCCGGGCCGAACTTTATATACCCTCCACCATGGATTGCATTCCACAGAGGTTGTCGGTTTTCGTTGGTACTATTTTTATCCCTCTGTACCATTGTATCCCTTGAAAGTACGAATTTCGAAAAATCCGTTTATTTTCCGTGTCTACCGCAGTCAGAGGAATGTATACTCCGAATTGCATGACTATAGCTGCGGCATTTGGTCGGTACTGTTTGTATCCCCTTTTCTATTTTGACCCCAAAAAGTACGAATTTTGAAAAATC